>VMDO01006980.1:0-95134 GCA_007922755.1 Pedetes capensis | reverse complement strand
AGCTGCTTGATGTTTGAGGGCAAGGTCCAGTGTCTCTTTTGACATGTAATTTGGTCTTTTCTTTTTTTCTTGTCTTTTTAAGAACTTTTTGCTTCCTTGTTGAATGATATCTTTTATGTCATGCCACAACTCTTCTGGTCTCCTGTCATTTGTGTCTAATGCATTAAACCTATTTTTGAGGTGGTCTCTGAACTCAGGTAGGATATACTCAAGGTCATACTGTGGCTCTCGTATACTTGTTCTAATTTTCTTCAGCTTCAGTTTGAACTTGCATATGAGAAGTTGATGGTCTGATCCACAGTCAGCACCTGATCTTGTTTTGACATTTTGTACAGAGATTTTTCCATTGTCTCTTTCCACATATGTAGTCAATTTGATTCCTGTATGTTCCATCTGGTGAAATCCATGTGTATAGTCTCCATTTATGATGTTGAAAAAATGTATTTGCAATGAAAAGGTCATTGGTCTGACAAAATTCTATCATGCGATCTCCTGCTTCGTTTCTGTCACCAAGACCATGTTTTCCAACTACTGAGCCTTCTTGTTTGTTTCCAACCTTTGCATTCCAGTCACCAGTGATTATCAGTATGTCTTGATTGCATGTTTGATCTATTTCAGATTGCAGAAGCTGATAGAAGTCTTCCCTTTCTTCATTTGTGGCCTTAGTGGTGGGTGCAGAAATTTGAATAATAGTCATATTAACTGGCCTTCCTTGTAGGCGTATGGATATTACTCTATCACTGACAACATTGTATTTCGTGACAGATCTTGAAATGTCTTTTTTGATGATGAATGCAACCCCATTTCTCTTTAGTTTATATTCCCAGCATAGTAGACCATATGATTATCTGACTCAAAATGGCCTATGCCAGTCCATTTTAGCTCACTGATGCCTAGAATGTCAATGTTTATGCACTCCATTTCTCTTTTAACAATTTCTAATTTGCCTAGATTCATACTACATACATTCCATGTTCCAATTATTAATGGATGTTTACAGTTGTTTCTCCTCATTTTGAGTCTTGCCACATCAGCAAGTTGAGCACCCTGGGGTTTTACTCCATTTCCATCATCACGGTAGACTCTACTTGGAGGAGGCAACTCTTCCCCAATAGTCTTTTGAGTGCCTTCCAACCTGGGGGCCTCATTTTCAGACACTATATCTGACAGTGTTTCTTTGCTATCCATAGGGTTTTCAATGGCTAGTTGTTTTGGGAGTGGCTCGCCAGGTCCTTCTCCCTAGTCTGTCTTAGTCTGGAAGCTCAGCTGAAAACCTGTCCACCATGGGTAACCTTACTCATGTCTGAGGTTACAGTGGCAGAGCTCTCAGCCTCATCGCAACACGTAAGCCCCCACGGCAAACTGACAGACGTGTGGGGGCTCTGATGGTAAAATAATTAATACAAGGACGCATATATAGCATAAGAAAAAGAGAAGGAGAATAGAAAGAGTTATTGTTGTTAGGTGCTGTCGAGTCAGTATCCGACTCATAGTGACCCTCATAGGGTTTTCAATGGCAGACTGTTTCGGGATTGCCTTAGGAGTGGATTGCCAGGTCCTTCTCCCATTTTTACAGTGCCGGGAATTGAACTCGGGACCTCAGAGACTGCAGCGCAGTGCTCTAGCAACTGAGCTAAATCCCAGCCTGATAGAAAGAGGGAAGAAAGTAAAACAAGAAAGGAAGAAAAAAAAAACCCTCACGCATACACGCTCCCACCCACGTAGAAAATCGCTTATAGTTAGGTGTGGTTGTATACACCTGCATTCCCAGCAGCTTGGGGGCGGAGGCAGGAGGATTGCAAGCCCAAGATCACAGGCAGCCTGCACAACCCAGCGACACCCTGTGTCAAAAGTAAAAAAAAATATGGGCTAGGGGTGCAGCGCGGTGGTCCAGCACCTACAAAGGGAATAGGCGCAAGATCCTGGTTTCAAACCCCCGTACAAAACAGCAAAAACAAACAACAACAAAAAACCAGACCAAACCATAACAAAACAAAAACCCCAAGAAACAAACAAAAAAATAAAAATAAAAACAAAAACAAAACCATGCATACACGCTCGCACACACATATAAAACACTGCTAGTCAGGTGCGGTGGTGCACACCTGCAATCCCAGTTAGCAACTTCAAAAATTTGTATTCTCAAAACCTATAATGAGTTCTGTTTTCAAGTAGATAATTTTCTTCTCTCAACATTTTAATTCTCTTTTCACAGGGATCTTCTCTTTCTACTGGATTTTATCCTGTCTTTATAGCCAGTGAATAGTTTTTCTGTTTTGTTTTTGAGACAGAGTCTTCATATGTAGCTCAGGCTTGTCTTGAATTCACCATCCTCCTGCCTCAGCCTCCCAAGTGCTGGAATTATAGATGTGCACCACCATACTGCCTGCAGCCATACCACTGTGGTGTCTGATCCTGTCAGATCTGTGAAGCTAAGCAGGATTGGGCTTGGTTAGTACTTGGATGGGGGACCACCTGGGAACACCAGGTGCTGTAGGCTTGGGAGAAGGACCTGGCAACCCGCTCCCAAAAACAGCCATTGAAAACCCCATGAATAGCAGAGAAGCACTGACAATATTGTTTTCCCTGTTGCACTGTAGGGTTGCTATGAGTTGGACACCAACTCGATAGCACCTAACAACTACCATCCCCATCACTACCATACCTGACTCATTGACCAGATTTTTTTAATGCAGTTATAACTACACTTCTACCAAAGTTTTGACATCTACACCATGTTGTAGAGGAAGTAGACCATAATTTCAAATGAAATATATAAAGTGTGGACTATAGCCATGATGTAGCTGACAAGAGTCAAACAACCCTCGGAGGGATCAACTCCCATGTTAATTGTAACATTTCCATTTGCATTAAAACATTCACTGATACTCAAGTCCCAAACCCACATCATGTGTAGAATCTTATAGTGGTAACAATACTATTTAGGGCATTTGATATAAAATATCTAAGCAAAGGACATGTGTCATACATATGAGTTATATATATTTATATGTTTTGTTGTTGTTGTTGTTAGGTGCCGTCCACTCATAGTGACCCTCATAGGGTTTTCAATGGCTGACCATTTCTAGATTGCCTTGGGAGTGGATTGCCAGGCCCTTCTCCCATTTTTGCGGTGCTAGGAATTGAACTCAGACCTCAGAGACTGCAGCTCAGTGCTTTATCTACTGAGCTAAATCCCAGCCCCATGTCATATGTTTTATATATATATATATATATATATATATATATATATATATATATTCATTGTGTATATTCCATTACATATAATGGAATGAGTATCAAGTGCCTTCATTGCAAACATGTGAATAAGTGAAGATGTGATTTGACTGTAGTGAGTGTCCACTCCAGTGAACTGGGAAGCCTACGAGGTGTGACCAAAATCTATGGTGAATGTTTTTTAAAATTATTACAGTAAAAGACGTATTGCCATTAATTCCCCTCAAAATACTCCCCCTAGTTTACAATACTTTTATCTCATCATTCTTGCTACCTTGTGAAGCAGTTCTGGAAGTCATCTCTCATGAGTATCTTCAGTTGCACTGTCATGGATGTCCTGAATCCATTCAAAACGTTTACTTTTCATGGTCATTTTGACTTTGAAGAAGAGCCAAAAGTCACGCAGTACAGATCTGGTGAATAAGGTTGATGAGGACAGAAATTAGCTTGGAGTACCAGAAGCAGTATGTGACATGGTGTTGTCACGATGGAGGATGAAACTAAAGACACTCATGAAAGAGGACTTCCAGAGCTGCTTCAGAAAGTAGCAACAACAAACTATAGAAATGATCACTGAAAGTACATGTACAGAATGGAATACTACTCAGCAATTAAAAAAAAAAAAAAAAAGAAAGAATGTCATTTGCAGTAAAATGGATGGAATTGGAGGAAATTATCTTAAGTCAATGAACACAAGCCCAAAAAGAGAAATATCACATGTTCTCACTCATATGTGGGTGCTGAGTCAAACTTAAAAGAAGGAAAAAATCCTGTACATAAATTGGAACATAATAAAAAGCTCATGTAAACTTAGCAGAAATGGGACAATTTAAGGAGTGGAAAGAAGGAGGGAGGCATCTAGCAAAAGGAAGTGATGATGGGGGAAGATGGGAGGGGGAGGAGGGCCAAAGAGGAGTGAAGAATGAGAGAGAGGTCTATCTTAAAGTAAACAGCCCAACTTTCATAGTTCGGGAAATAATTATAATACCAACAATACCAAAGAATGGCAATAATGCAAACGAACTAGATTATACATGTAATACTGCTGACAATGTAGAAAGATGGATCATTATAGAAAAAAGTTTGGACTTAAATCAAAATCGAGATGCACATGTATAGATAAATATTTCCACAAAAAGACATACAAGTAGAAAGGCCATAGGAGGGGATTGGGAGATGGGGGAGGAGAGGCACAAAAGGGTAAGGGGGAAGGCATCTTTGCAATGTACAATGAAATGCATATATGGAAATGTCACAATGAAATACATGTCAGAAATGAAACACATTAAGTTGTACATTAAAAAATTTCCAATAAAAAAATAAAAAGAAAAGAAAGTGGCAACAACAATGGGATGATTGTGTTTAAAGCCAGGGGGAGTATTATGAGTGGGAGTAATGGCAATGTGTCTTTCAGTGTAATAGTTTTTTTTTAATTTAAATATTTATTGTAGTTTTTGATCACACCACATATTTTTAAGAGATCTCATTTTACTCACACAAGAGCTAGATGGTATAACCATATTACTTTTCTTTTGAGGAAATAATGTTAACATGATGTTAAATTCTCTTTCATGATTATTTGCCTAACCAGCAAAGTGTACATATACTTGAGTCAAAAATGATTTCAATTTATGTATAATGTCCAAAATGAATGCAAGTTGAACACCCAGTTATATCTCAAAGAAAAATATCTTGATTATAAAATAGCCTCCGTGCTCAAGACAATGCTCTGTCTTGGGTATATACTGAACTCCAAGAATAAAATCCTTGTTACATTACTAGTGAAGCTGTCATTATGTATAACTTGACTACAACAATATAGGAAGGTGGTTAGATGGCATTGTGTAAATAGACCTAAAAACAACATATTTACAAATGATAATAGAATAAGAAACTAAAATGACATCTCAAATACATGTACCTGCTATCCTTTCCTTCAGCAAAGAGAAATTTCTCCTTGACATTTAATCACAGAAACAATTATGTAGTCCTTTCTTTTAAGGAATGCTCTTCTATCTTTTACTTTTCCTCTAAGTTACCTCTTATTCTTGCTGATCACTTTCAAAGCATTTTAAATTGTCTCCTGACCATTGACTTAGGTCTATGCTGGGAAAGATAAGGAAGTCTTCCCTGCAATAGTTTATGTCTTGGTGAAAATAAACCAACAGCTTGTTGTTGTTGTTAGGTGCCGTCGAGTCGAGTCGACTTATAGCGACCCTATGTACAGCAGTTCGAAACACTTGCCGATTCTGTGCCAGCTGAGCTTCCAGACTAAGACAGACTAGGGAGAAGGACCTGGCAAGCCACTCCCGAAACAACTAGCCATTGAAAACCCTATGGATAGCAAAGAACCAACAGCTTAGGGGCCTGAAATGTTTTCAAGCTTTGTGCCTATGAAGTACTTGGTAAAAATATAGTGTTGGAAAGGCTTGTTTGTAAATAAATCGACAACCTCAGAAATGCCATGTGAGACTTCTATTTTGGTGAAACTCATGTCATTCCATAAAATTGGCTAGATTTTACTTCTTAAAAAGTTTAATAACATTTCCTTCTCTTTGCCTGTTTGTCTGATCCAGATCCATATCCAGAGAACTGAAGGATGTGATCATATGACCTGTTCACAATGTAACACTAATTTTTGTTACCGATGTGGAGAGAGATACCGCCAGCTCCGGTTTTTTGGAGACCACACATCAAACCTCAGTATATTTGGATGCAAATATCGCTACCTCCCAGAGAGACCTCACTTAAGGAGATTAGTTCGAGGGTCAGTCTGTGGTGAGTATCCATCATGCTTATGGGAATATTCTCCAAGAATGAAGTAGCAATGATAGAAATGTCATAGCCATGATAATTCTGAGCACTTGCTACATGCCAAATATTCTAGTAGGACCTCTACTCCAATGCAGGAGGAGAATATTTTCTCTATGTTTATGATCAAAATTAAAAATTTAACTTTGTTAAAAGGACACTCTTAGGTAAGCAGATTTTGTTTGATAAGTGAATCATTAATTACACTGCAGAAATATGAAGTTATTATCCTTTTAAATTTCTGAAGCTTTAAATGTAAGCCACTAGACAATAGAGACAATGTCCCTAATGCTGTCATTATTTTTGTGTGGACAATATCTAGCAATGTGTCTTACACACATCATCTATTCCTTCATGAAGTACATGCAGTACAATATATACATGCATGGGAACATATCACAGAACATGGGCTCAAAAGAAGAAAAATATGCATGTTTCAGACCGTGTCATGGAGTTCCATTATATCTACATAATTGATGTAATTGTATATATTTTTATTGTGCTAATAATTAACAGGTAGCAGTTAATAGAATGATTATCAAAATCCTTCATTTTATATAAACCCAAGTTTAATTACCCAAGTATAAATACTTTTGTGGGCTGATATTTTACTTCCCTCTTCCTCAACACACACACACACACACAAACACACACACACAAATGTGCAAACATTAGCACAAATTCCTGCTTGTAATCAAATCACCCTGGCCTAATGCCACTGCCTTTGGAGTATGGTGTTCTTCTAACCTAAGATGTCTTCTTTCATTAGCTCCCTTCACCTCTGCAATGTATTTACTGTGAGATTGCCTCCTTTCTCTCCACCATGCAGTGAGTGCTCCATTGTTTCTTCCTCTGGCAGTTTTCTCTCATGTGTATACAGTACTTTTCAACATCTTCCATGGTTCCTCTTTTCTACCTATTTTACCTAGTTCATGCAAGTCTCTCTGTGGCTCTCATTAGCCACTTCATTATTGTTGTGAAGCACTTCCTTCTCAGGAAACATGATGGCTGATTAGAACAAAGTTGGTGTTAATGATAGTTTGAATACATATTTGAAAATGTACTTTCACATATGGAATACTGTGCCACTGTCTCTCAAAATCTTACATGATCACTAAGAAAAAAATCCTTACTAAGTTTGCATTAAACATAATTTTCCAGAGCAAACACATCCGGTGGTTAAGAATGGTTTTAATAACTTAGGATGTTTTATTTTATTTGCTTATTAGGTAAACATTATAATTATGAAACCAATATTTACTTGTTAGTTGTATAGAGTTTAGAAATACCTAGGAAATCTAACCCCTATTTGTAATAGTTGTTATTAGGTGCCTTAGAGTTGTGTCCAGCCCCCAGCAAACCTATGTACAACAGAACAAAACACTCCTCAATTCTCTGCCAGACATATGATCTTTTTTTATGTTTAAGCCCATTGCTGCAGCCATTATGTCAATTCATCTAGGTAAGGTAAGGGTTCTCCTTTCTTCCATTGACCCACTACTCTCCAAGACATGATGTCCTTCTCCAGGGATTAGTCCCTCCTGACATGTCCAAAATATATAAGATGCATTCTAACCATCCTTGCTTCCAAGGAGCACTCTGGTTACACTTCTTCTAGGACAGATCTGTTGGTTCTTTTGGCAGTCCATGGTATATTCAATAATTATCTCCAGGACCGTAATTCAGAAGCATCAATTCTTCTCCTGTCTCCTTTATTCGCTGTCCAGCTTTCACAAGCTTATTATCCAAATGGTAATACCATGGCATGAATCAGGCACATCTTCATAAAGCAAAATCTTGGACAACCTCAATCTTATTTCCATTTATCTTGAAGTTGCTTACTGACCCAGTTGTAAGGATTTTTGTTTTCTTGATGTTTAGGTGCAATCCATACTGAAAGCTGTGTTCTTTGATCTTCACCAATAAATGTTTCAAATTCTCTTCACCTTCAGCAAGCAAAGTTGTATCATCTGCATAATACCGATTGTTAATAGTCTTACTCCAATCCTGATGTCACGTACTTCATGAAGTCCTGCTTCTCACATTATTTGCTCAGCATACAGATTGAAGAGGTACAGCTAAAGAATACAGCCCTGATGCATATGTTTCCTGACTTTAAGTCAAGGAGTGTTTCCTTGTTGTGTTTGAATGACTGCATCCTGGTCCATATAGATTCCTCAGGAGCACAATTAAGTTCTAAGAAATCTTATCCATATTTTATTGTGATTCACAGTTAAATGCCTTTGCATAGTCAAAAAGATAAACATCTTTGTGCTATTCTCTGCTTTTGGCCAATATCTATCTGACATCAGCCATGGTGTCCCTGGTTCCATGCTCTCTCCTGAATTTGACTTGATTTTCTGGCAGTTCACTGTCAATATACTTCTGCAGTCGCTTTTGAATAATCTTTAGCAAAATTTTACTTGTGTGTGATATTAATGATATCATTTGATAATTTCCACATTCTATTGAATCCCCTTTCTTGGGAATAGGCAGAAATATGGGTCTCTTCCAGGCAGTTGGCCAGGTCGCAGTTTTCCAGATCCCTTGGTATAAACAAGGTAGTACCTCCACTGCTGCATCTGTTTGTTGAAACATGTCAATTGGTATTCCATCAATTCCTAAAACATTATGTTTTGCTAATTCCTTCAAGGCAGCTTCTACTTATTTCTTCATTACCACTGTTTCTGATCATTTATAAGACCAATAATATGAGAAATATATTGCAAATTAAGTTTTAAGCTGTAACCTATTTGTAAGTGTCCATATATATATATATATATATATATATATATATAGAGAGAGAGAGAGAGAGAGAGAGAGAGAGAGATTTATATATAGATACACACACACACACACATGGAGAGAGAGAGAGAGAGAGAGAGAGAGAGAGAGACTCCAAAACACAAAATTTTTTGCACTGTTCTTTTCTTTCCTGTGTCCCTGTCATCTTGCATTTTGTTGTGGCAAGATGTTTCCTTCCATTCCTCACTTTAAATGGTCTTTGCTTTGACTAGTCATTTTTTTCTTACCTTTCTGTTTTTCTGTTTAGTCATTTTTAATAAGGAAAGATACGTTCTGCCCTATTTGTCCAGTAATATTTTGAATGTATCTCTTTAGGTCTTGTCTTTTTGCCTGGGTGCCCAATTTTTCTCATCAAAAATTGGATAGAGTTATTTGGCAGACTCTGAAATGGATAGGAATTGAAAGCCCAATAGACATTGTCAGCAGAGAAATATTTTGTCTGTATAATTTTTTCTTCTTGTTTAAAACCTTCTTGTCCAGCTTTCTATAAATCGTTTGGGGGGGAGCTTTCTTTTCTTTCTTTTTTTTTTTTTTTTTGGCCTTTTATACTCCTTCATGTGTATTATTTTACAGCCTGTAAAATGGACAATGAGCTGAAATCCCCATAGACATTGTCTGCAGGGAAATACATTCTCTTTAGCTCCGCTGGTAGAGCGCCGCTCTGTAGTCTCTGAGGTCCTGAGTTCAATTCCCATCACCGCAAAAATAGGAGAAAGCCATTGCAATCCACTCCTGAGGGAACCCCATAAATAATCAGCCATTGAAAACCCTATGAGGGTCACTATAAGTAGGACATGACTCAAAGGCACCTAAAACCAACAAAAACTATAATCTTTATTTAAAATTTATGGTCAGCTTTTTGGCTTGCCTTGTATCTGCACATATGCATGCATATACAACTAAGTCGAGATAAACCTAACAAAATAAGAGCAGGTAGCCCAATATAAGCTCTCCTACAGTTATTTCTACCCGACCCCAGCACAGCTGCCTCTAACTGCTGTTGGACCATAACTCCAGTGAGGCCCCTGCCTCTCTCATCTCCACAAAGCAGGAATAGGGATCACCCTGTGTGTAACTCACAAAATTACTTATTTCTCACCTTGTAAGAGAGAAGGTGAGTTATAGATAAGCCCTCTCTCACCCACTAACCTTGTGTAATGGGATCCAGCTTGCACCCTCAGTCTTAGATACAGTCTCCAGATATCCATAGCCAGAGGCAGAACAAGCAAGGACCTGCATCTCTCTCACAGCTGGAAGATTGAAAACTTGGTTTTCATTCCACATGCGTAGCAAAAGATCAGAGGTTCTGCTCACAAGAAATTTGAGGATGATGAGTGGGTTTTGAGAGACAGATTATTCAGTGAATGGTACTGGGCATGAAAGTAGCTAAGGAGAAATGTTAAATTCTTATATTACTCCATACAAAATTTGAAGTATTTTTTATTTTATTTTTTTCCATACTGGGGGTCAGGCATGCTAGATGAATGCTTTTCCACTGAGCTGCACCCCCAGCCTCCTTTTTAATTTTTTATTTTGAGACAGTACCTCACTAAGTTGCACAGGTTGCCTCTGACCTTGAACTTGTGATCCTCCTGCCTCAGTGTCCTGGGTAGCTGGGATTACAAGCATGAGCCACTGTGCCCAGAAGAAATTTGAAGTTATAAATCAAGGAATAAATTTTTTAAACATGTTTTTAACTGATTTATTGATGACAAAGACTGAAACCAGAACTGAAGAATTGCAAATAGCTAATAAATGCATTCAAATGTATTCAATGTTATTTATAGTCAGAGAAATGTAAATTAGAATGAGATATTTTATTTTAGACTGTTGATTACCAGACATTTTGTTATTAATATTCAACTCTGAATTTTCATACACTACAGAATGAATTGGGAATTTTGTACAATTCTTTTGAAAATAAATTTGACAATAATGTGGAGAAGAGTTTAAAACATAGTAAACCAAGCTGCATGTGATGATATGCACTTGTAATCTCAGCACTCAAAAGGCTAAGGCAGAAGGATTGAGAGTTCAAGGCCACATTGGGCTACATAGAATATGTCAATAAATAAATAAATAAATAAATCATAGTATTCTAAATAGATTAACATGATTCACGTGCAAATATAATTTATAATAGTAAAAATGAATAAAAATTTTAGTAATATTTAAATAACATGATATATGATGTGATAGAATAGTATGTTCAGCTATTCAAAATGGTGTTTTAAAGGGTTTATTATAGACCTAAGAAGAAGAGAAAGTATGCTAACTCCCTCAGGGCAGATCAGAACTAGACTTAACTATATCTTAACCATGGATTATATCATTGGAATAAGTTTATTCCCTTACATGTTTCTTGAGTTCCACAGTATTTAAAAGGAAAAATATCATTGCTATGACTTTACAGTCATGTTCCATTACTATGATGAAAAATAGTGATAATCATTTTAAAAGAAAGTATAGAGTGAATAAACTGAGCTATATAGAGAGGAAGAAAACACACTCTTTTAGAATATGAAAACCTAGATACTATATTCTAAACTCTTATGCATAGCTCTAAGAGTATACAAACATAGTTGTTCAATAGGTTCTTCCATTGGTGAAAAACAAACAAAACTCATAACTAGACATTGTGTTAAATTAACAGTAATAAATTGATATCTAAAATAATTAGATACTAAAACTTTCTTTTCAAATTAGATATTTAAAAACTATTTTTTACAGGTTTGGTTGTCTGGTTTCAAAGACTATTTCCAAAGAATTAAAAAGTTTCTATATTTCTTCCAAACTTCCAACAAATGGCTACGTTATGATTCTATTTTTTTATCTAATTGCTTATTCCAATTATTGTTCTTACTTTATAGAATGGTGTTGTTGTTTGACTCTTTAATAACTGTGTGACTCAAGTGTAAATTTCCTCCGTTCCTTCCACAACTTGTCACATTTGGATTGAACACCCATACAGCTGTGTCTCATGCCTTACTCTACCATACAATCACAAGATAGGAATCATTACACTTGTTTTGCATGTACTAGTGCCTTTCAAAGTAAGTAGGATTCAGATTGTGGATTCTGTCTTGGGTTTTTCATATGACTATAGTGAATATTATCAATGATTCATTCAGATGAGAAAATGCTGGCTGTTGCTGTCAAATGGAGTATCCTTACCAGCATTTAGCCTTCTTATAATGTTTCCTTTTTTAATTTGTTAAGATGATTCACGTGAATAACTTCCTACACATTATTTATCTGATGGTAATTTTCTCTCATAGTAGTCTTGAAACATCCCATTTGTAGTTCAGTTATTAGATGTTCATATGATTAATTCTCTTTCAACCAGGAAATAAGTAAAGCACTGTCTTGAGATGCGAGCCTGGGCAGAAGCCCTCTGTAGTCTCCACCAGTTCTACCAAATTGTCTCCTGTCAAATTGAAATGTATCACTCCTTTCTTAGTCTTTCAGCATCTTGAAAATTGAAAATGGAAAAGATCTAAGCAAATAGATGAGTGGTCTTGGTAAAATAAAGTGAGCCAGTTGCCAAGAATTGGAATTTTTTTTTGTTATACAGGATAAATGATTTATGAGATGTTTGGCATGTGCCCATAACTTCGGTGGTGTTACATATGTGAAATTCAGTGATAAATTTATATGTGCATATTTCTTCTACACCTAATATATTCTTTAGAGAAATATGGCCTTAATTGTAATCAGGCTTCTGTAACATATGTTGTTGTTCTTAGGTGCCATTTCTGTGGTATTTGAAAGCATTAATGTGATTATTTGGTCAGTTAGTTTTGAAAGTCTTTAAATTATTCTGCCTTTTGTTTTCCAGCTGGAAAATTATTCGTTGCACCTCTAATACTGGTCTTGGGATTAGCACTAGGGGCCATAGCAGTTGTAATCGGTAAGACACACTTTACATATCTGAGATTAGAATTCTCTGATGGCCATAGAAACTTTATAATTGTACATGTAGTAATGTGAGTCAGTTAACTGAGCATGATTTCTGTTCTGTGCCTGCTTCCAACAGCTATTGAGCATGTGTTTTATAAGTTCCAAGGTACATGTTTCCTATATTTGTGACTCTTTTGCAGCCTGTGAACACTTTGATTCCTGTATCTTATGAAGCATTATTCATACACTTTTAAAAACACAAAGTAAATACAACTCATATTTTAGTAGTGACAGAGTGGAGTGAACTAGACTCAAATTTTCCGATTTTGACATCAGATTGGAGCATCAGTCAAAAGAGGTGGTAGCACACCCCTACTTACTTGATTTGGTCTAAACAGTAAAGATGCCCTAAGAAAGCAAGATGCCTTCATCCTGTATAGGAGCATATACACAACCTGGGCACAGATAAATGAAAATTTATCAATGATTTCTGTAGTTTTATTCATACAAATATATTAAAGTGTGTATCTTAAAGCAGTATTTCTCTGACTTAGGCACATTTTAGAATAATCAGAAGGGCTGGTTAAAACACAGATTGGTTGCTCCTGTCTGCATGGGCAGGCCCATGGGTTTATATCTGTAAGTAAATTTTCCAGGTGCTACTGATGCTGCTGATTGAAGGACCTAACATTGAGAACCATTACTTTAGAGACATTTAAAGTAAACACTTTAGATAAAGCTATTTTAATGATTGTTCTTTATGGTAGATGGGATATTATTTGCTAAATAAAATGAGTTTTCATAGGTAAACTTCTATTTAGTGGATAATGCATGTGTGGGACAGAATTATAAAATATCTGACACCTAAATTCTTGCAATAAATTAGGACTTCATAAAGTAGATATTGTTTTCTGCATTTTATAGTTAGGACCTCATAAGTGGTATAGCTGGAAATCAAACCTGACACTTGGCCCCACAGCATATGTTCTTGTTTTTCCATTTGTTTGTCTGTTTGTTTGCAGTACTGGGGGTTGAACCCAGGGCTTTGAACATGCTAGGCAAGCATTCCATCTTGAGCTGCATCTCCAAACCCTTTTAAAAATTTTTAAATTTCGAGACAGGATCTTGCTAAGTGGCAAAGACTGCCTCTGGGCTTGACCCTGTGATTTTCCTGCCTTGGCCTCCCAAGTCGCTGGGATTACAGGTGTGTGCCACGGCATCTGACAGCCTATGTTCTAAGATGCTGTACTGCCCAAAACTGAAGTGTGAATATCATAGTGTGCAAATGATAGAACTCTGGATAACAGAGAATTAAGCATAAGTTTTGATATTTTGATAGAAAGCATCCTATATTTTACCTGGTATCCCTGAGGGTGTTAAAACAGGGAAAGAGCTAAATGGAAAAACAAAGAATGAAGTCTTGTAAATGGAAATACATTTCACATTATAGATCTCTTTCCTCTTTTCATGTTTGTGTATTCTTAATAATAATTATTTCATGAAGAGTTTACAGATAAATAAAAGTGGAATTTTTCAAATATATAAATCTAAATACCTCTTCCCTAATTGCCTCTCTTTTTCTTTCTCTTTTTTCTATCCCTAGGTTTATTTGTCTTTCCTATATATTGTCTTTGTAAAAAACAGAGAAAACGATCACGGACAGGTATGCACTGGTAATATGCAGATGATTTCACCTAACTTAAGCTGGTCCCAGTAGGAGCTATGCAGGATGCTACACCATCTATGAGTCGTATCCTGACAAACACTGAGAGGAACCTTCTGACATCTTGTCTCCCGTGGTTTTCTGCAGGCCACAATGCTTCTAGCTATGGTGCACTCCCAAAATGTTATCCTATCCTTTCCTTAAACAAATTGCTGCTTAAAAAGAAAAAAATGGTCACTTTCACAAACTGTAAACATCTGTAATATAACTCTGACCTTGGTGGTTTTTAGAAGAAAATATTTTAATTAAGAACCGGTTATCCTCAGAATTGTTCTGAGCATTGCTTGGACTGTCTGAACCCCAACTCTCCCTCCAGCCTATCTGTGAGACTTGGTGTGAATAGCTGACAACCCATCTGTGCCAACAACTTGTTCCAACAAGTAAGACCACTTTTCAGAAGATCCAGTTTCACCGAATGCGTCTGTTTTCATCTGTGGCCCAAGCTTTACAATTCCTTTGTCCTTTGAATAGCATAATTGCTAAAAATGTCAATGCCCAAAAGGGAACTAATGAAACTAAATTAGCGAGAAGAATCATGAGTTACTGAAATGTGTATGTGTAGGGATGTGAATGTGTGTGTATATAAATATATATTAAAACTGGGCCTCATAACCTTGTGCTTACTATTTCCATGTCTCTGTACTATTTTAACACATTTTCATTGACCTATTTAGAGATGATGGTTCCTTTGTGGGCATAATTTGATAATGTATGGAATTAAAGTCAATGTAGACAACAGGCTCTTTTGATGTTGGCCCTTTCTATTTCTTGCTCTCTGTTTTTGTCACACACACAGAAATTTGTGCAATGTCACCCCAAGGCATATCAAGCTTTGTAAACTGAGAAAGCTGATAGGCTGCTTTTAGGAAATTCTCAAGATCCACATATCCAATTTGTTCAGATTTCTGGTATTTTGATCAATATACTTCCTCTATGGATAAATCCTTCACATGGAATTGTTTAATCCAAAGAATAAGTTTGCTATAAAGAGAACTGCTTAAGCCTTTAACAAATTCATATATTCCTCATTTTTAAAATTACCAACTTGTGATTATAGATAATTCTGCTTTAGTTCAAGGCTTTAAATTCTTTAGTACCCCACCTTCTTCCCTCTCTTTTCTTTCTATTTTTCTTATTTGTCCCCAAGTGTTTCATAAAAACAAACACTAGTTTTGAAGATTTTTTCTTATGTTTACTTCCCAAGTACATAATAATTTGTGGTGTCTTTTAATAGATGGGTATTCGAAAACAAAACTTTTTGCATTCATAGATTGATCTCAAATATAAACTATTTTTGCAGAAGGAAGCAAAACATGAGAAAATACTTTCAGAAAAAATTTCTAATAGGAACAATCTTTGAAAGTAAGAAAAGGGGAATTAACTAACCTTCTATACTCCTTTGTTTTCATCAAAAAAATTTAATCAGAGAAAGGGAAAAGAAAGACTACTAGAAGCCTGAAATTTCCAGTTGTCTCTAAATCTCAAAATTAGCTATCTGCCATAGATGAAGCATTTGTCAGCATTTTTGTCTGACCTAAAACAGATTATATGAAAAACATGCATCAATGTGGATAGTTCATCTTTGTTGGACTCCAGAGTATAAGAACATTTTATCATTTCTCCTTGACCTAAAAAGTCCATTATAGTGAAGGTTATCTGCATGGATAAGAAGCCAGCATGCTTGCTTGCTTTCTGAATCATATAGGATAGTTTCTGGGCTGAGTTATCTATTTCCAGTTAGAGGAGGGTATGACATTATTCTGGAATAGCATATCGGTAAAGCCTAGCATGAGATAAGAACAAGTGATGATCTTTTTTCACAAAATCATCCTTCCATCCGTTCATTCATCCAAGCATCCATGTGACAGATATTTACTGAGTGCCTGTTTTAGGTGCTCTAGTATTAGATTGGAAGAATGAGAATTTATCACCCAAATACCTGTTTCTGCGATAAAAATACTTAATTTTTGAAAATACATCTTTCCTATGGTTTCCTGTAGTTTGGCAATATGTGAATATGATGAATCTGTATATGTATGATATATACATATATTTATATGTATATCATATATATAAATACATATGCCATATACACTATATAACAACTGGATGAACAGTATACTCTCTTGGTCTTAGATTATCTATTTTCTTAGGTTATTGTATCTGTTGTCTGGCTTACTCAGGGATTTTTATTCCTTTCTTTAAATAACTTATCTTTTAGAGATATTTTTATATGATTTGGAAAATTTTCCAATATGCCAGTTACAAAATGGTATCTGTTATCAGTAAAGGCTGTTTCATCAATGACTGAATGTGCACTTTATTGCACAGGATTCTCAATTTTCTATTGCATAGATTTTTTTTAAATATATGCATTTTTCTCTTTACAAGTGGATGGATATATATTAGGCCTTCCTTGCTGGTAACATAATTATTTGTGAATTTTTTTAACTGTTTCACAATCTTAAAAAGAGAGAAGATGATAAAAAAAGATTATATTCAGTGCCAACTTCAAAGGTTAAAAACAATAGTAATAATGTTAAGGATAAATTCTGAAAACTACTTTAGAAAAAAAAAGTGTACACATTACATAAATATCTTTCTATCCAAGTCTTGACATTTTTATTGAAAATTTAATATATGCTCCTTTAAAAATTAAGCCATATAGAATTATAAAATATAAATTCCTCTCCTTACTCCACCACTTATTTCTAGGGGTTTTCCTAGGTATCTGTTCTTCTGAATACTTTCTACAAATTCACAAATAAATGTGTATGTGTGTACACACACCTGTGTGTTAATTTTGTACAGACAGAATAATAATATTCTTTGCTCTGACTTTTTTCATTTTATTAAATATTGATAAATAGCTTTCCATAAGAGTTGATATAAATTTATTTCATTCTTTTGTAAATTACTGCATAATCCACTGCAAGGCTCTACTTTAAGTGACTTAATTAGTCCGTTATTGAATGAACATCAAGATTGTTTTCACCTTCCTATTACAAACAAAATATCAGAGAAGACCTTTTGCGTGTATTTTTGTCACCTTTGTGGACATTTCCAAAAGTTTTTAAATTTGACTTTTACAAGATATTTATAACAAAAATTTTAATGCATTTTCAGGAAATGAGATCATAACAGTAATGTTTTTGAGACCTCTTTTTTGAAATAAAAACATATCATATAGGAGTGCATAATTTGTAAAGCAAAGCATCTTTAAAGGCATAATTTCCTTCCTGCTTGATTAGCCAAGTTAATACTTTGCCAAAGTTTAAAGGAAAAGTTAATCTTTTCCCAATAAATGTCCCAATAAATAAATATGATGAGATGTCAGATAATGTGAGAAAGATAAATTGATTTTTGATTGCCTAGTTTTGAAACTGGAGGGATTTAAATGAAATGCTCAAGCCAAATAGATATTTGTCATATTTTTGTAAACACTATCCATGTTCATGCATGTTTCTCCACAGTGAAATCTAATTATGCCATTGTGAAAAGTAGGAAACAGTATGTTGGCAATTATAAATCCCCACAGTAATCCCTAGAAAAATAGATTATGTAAAGTATGGTGGAATGATTAAAATTATGGAATAACATGAAACATTCATTTTATAATGACTCACAATGGTTCCCTAGGGATTTCTGTATGTGGAGTAAGAAGAGGAAAAGGGTCAAACCCTGTGGTACAAGCAACACTATATCACTATCACCATGATTTTCCAGTCAGTGCTTTTTTACCCTAAGAGTAGAAGAGAAAGGAAAAGAATAAATGATAATGAAATACCAGTGGCATTTCAATATGGTATCTTCAACTGTACTTCCTCTACTGTGGGATCAAGATTTAGTGGTGCCTGTCAAGAACTTCCTTGATCTGTGACATTATCTCTTGAGACCCCAGGCCCTAATCAAGCCCTTCATCTTTCAATCTCACTACCCAATAAATGACCCAGTGCTCTCATAAAATACCTGTCAACCGCTGCAGTCTGTCTCAATTTCTGTGCCTCTCCCAGCCTCATTTTTCTCCGCATTTCTGCTATTCAAACTACTTTTCACCCAAAGAGAAGAGGGGAGATAGGAGGAGTAAAAAAAGCTCACTCTTGTCTGTGCAGAGCTTGAGCATTCCTTCCTGACCTTTGTCAAATTTGAACGCATCTGCCAACACATTGATCCCACATCTCCCATATTAATTGAATGGAGTTGTTCTAAACATTAGACTTCTATGATGCCTATTATAATTATAAAAATGTTAATGGCCTAAGTAACATTAGTTGGTATACTGTAAGTATGAAAATAAGAAAATCTATGCCAAAAGACATTTTAGATTTTAGTTTTATAAGCAAGCTGCACACATGCCTTAATGTGAGTTCTCACATTAAATCACATGCTTATCCTTCTGTGACTGAAATCTGTCCAACTTTTGAAAGCAGTTTTTCCTTATTGTTTTATATTAATATCTGTTATAGCCTTAAAATTCCATAATGCACTTTAAAATACTTGTGCCATTTATATAATTTAACAACAAAAACAACTGACACATTTATTTCAGTGGAGAGAGTAGAATGGCAGTGTTAGCAAATATGTGTCAACTCTTTGAATTTGTTGGGAATCAGAAGTGAAACATTTTAAGCAAGTAAAACATACCAAAACAAATTATAGTAATTTCTGAAATTGTAGTAATGCTGAAAATTGTCAACAGTTTTGCTATGGTTGGAGCTCAAATATAGCAAATGATAATTAATAAATGTTACATCTTACCCTAGTTGGAATGTTTATTTAAAATATTATGTTAATATCTATGGAAATTTTAAGCTGTGTTTTCATAGTTCATGAATTCTGTAAAAGAAATTTCCAGGCTGGGAATGTAGCTCAGTGCTAGAATGCTTCCCTAGTACATACAAGGTCCTAGGTTCAATCGTCGACATCTCCTTCCTCCCACCCCCCCAAAAAAATTCCTGACTAGAAACACAATAAATCAAAATAGTTTGAGCATATTTTGTTTTTCAAATGACTATAATTTCATTATAACTTTTTCCTCTTCTTATAAGACAGTTCCAAGATCACACATTAATATCCATATCCACAGTTACTACTTTGATAAAACTGAAATAATTTTATAGAAACATTAAAGCATGTTCTGAACAAAATCAGAATTTCAAATGTTAAGGAGTATTTAAGATTGTGAACTGTTACTTTTTGGACACAAACCAATGATACAAACCATTAAGAGAAATCCTATGAAACTCCTGTGTAACTGCTTTGAGGCTAGATCTAATACTGATTTCATAGCCATGTACTGTGTGGGGCTTCTATTGTACATGACTGTTATGAGGTTAGAGCTTTAGTTGCCTTTATCTAAATCTAGTAAACAGAGAATCACAGCAGTGTGAGACTGTTGTAATTGTCCATTTAGAACATTAGCTGAAGACTTAATATTCCACATATCTTATAGGTCCTTATACATAATGCTAATTGCAGAGGCATGTAATTATGCATATTAGAACCTTTTTTTGGCTAAAGAAGTGACTATTTTGAGAATAACAATATGGACTTAATATGCAATAATAATTTTTTTTTGCAGTACTGGCAGTTGAACCCAGGGCCTCACACGTGCTACACAAGTGTTCTACCACCGAGCTTCACCCCAGACCCTTTTTTATTTTATAAATTTTGAGACAAGGTCTTACTAACTTGCAGCTGACCTCAAATTCACAATCTTCCTGCTTCAGCCTACTGAGTCACTGGGATTACAGGTGTGTGTCATGTTGCCCAGCTGCAATAAACACAAGACATTGTCACTGCCTACCCCCTTAGCCATTTCCTTTGTCTTCTAAAAGAAATTCCATTAATTATATTTAAGTTTGTATCACTTATATTATGCAGACTTATAAATGGAGAAAACAATTTTTGTTTTCAATTCTGTGCCATACTTTGTCAGTATTCCATCATGAATATTAAATGAATTTCTTCTCTGCCTGTACGAAGATACCCACATATTTCAATATCAGGTACCTATTTTCTCTTAGATTTCCAGGTTATCAGCAGCCCTCTGCCCTTCCTACCTTGGCCAAGTGTGGAGTCCATTGAACCACCATTAACTCCTATCATACTAGTAAAAAGAAATTTAACACTGAAAGGTGACTATAACTTAACTCTAGTAGTGAGCATCATGTACCTTGTTTTATTGTGTTTGTAAATTGAAATGTATCAAGAATACCTGGGATTCTCTTCCCTCTTCTTGATAGGAGTTGAAGGACTCTACCTAGCTCTCTGTCAAACATTAAGTTAAATAAATGTGAAGATGTCAGTTGAACCAGAGAGCTCAATAATACTCCAGGACCAAGGTTCAGAACTGCTTCATGATTATGATGAGATCAGTTGTATCTATATATTAGTTGGACAGAAACTATGTGAGGACATTCATGTAAGCGGAGTTAAAGTCATTTATCCTTCATCTAAAATGAATTATGGTTCTTGGTTTTTATTGCAACAAAAATGTCCTACAGCTTGGACTTGGGGTGAATTTATATAATGTAGCATTTGTATATATGATTTAACTATGGATTCACACTCTGTGAACATTATTAGACTTTATGGTAATCTAAAATAGATCACCTTGAATGTAAACTGATATTAGCCCTATTCTAGAGAAACCATTTTATTTGCAAATCTTCAGCTTTCTCATTGATTTAGACATAAGCCACACTTTAGACATATTTAGTACAGGTTTAGTAATAATACAGAAAAGTTCAAGATAGAGTCAAACTTGGGTATTAAATGTCCCCAGAAATTTTTTTTTTTAAATGACATTTTGGTCTTTTCCTGTAGCTGAGACATTGTGTTGTCAACCCTAGGTTTCTTACAAATTTATGAGGTGTTAACCTCATGTCCCAGGTAGGGAAATAGTGTCAATACAATAATCCAATCAAATTCTTAAAAATAACACTTTTTATTAACATATTAGTTCTTCTATATCCAAATATATTGTTTCTTTCAAGGAAATAGTATTTAAATGTCTAATATACATATCTAAATCTTTTCAGTCTATAGAAAATTGACACGCTTTATGTTTTTTTCTAAAAAAATGTACATACAGTATGTTTTTTTTTATTTGCTGACTGAAAATCCTTTTGCTTAGGCCCATCCTTTTTAGAAGTTCCATATGGTAACCTCTCAATAGTTAACTTTTATTATTTGATCATTTTCATCACAATTAAAATTCTATGGATGGCATTAAACAAATAGACCAACCATATATTCCATATGAAATTTAGAACCATAATTGATTCAATCTTCCTTGACAAGAACAATCTGTTACAGGTTTTAAATATGAAAATTAACTGACAATCTTGTTACTTATGAAAGTCATTAGCATATTAATAAGTAATAAATTCTGTAAGATCACAGAAATAATTTTGTGTAGAAGAAACACAAAAATAGTAGCATTAAAATGTTAAGTTATATTAACATGTTGTTTATTAAGAAGCCATAAGAGTTAGTTGTTTTGTTTCTATTTTAAACAAAATTGGTAAGGCATTTTCATGAAACAAATATATCTATGTATATGTAATATGTCTTGCAAAACAGCAGGACAGTTATTTACATTCTCTTCACAAAGAGTATAAAATGATAAAAAGAAATATATTTGGGTCTTTAATCTGTTATCAGAATTTGAAGTTCTAAGGAATAATGCCATCTCCTATTTAAATATCAGAATATATCCCATTTATGTTCTCAACAAAGCAAGTGAGAAGAGATTTCTTAATTTTAAGATGAGTAGCTTTCACAAGTAGTTTGTACCAGATCGTATAGTTAATATTCTGTAAAATTTGTATGCCATTTTCTGAATATGTCATAATATTTTTCATGTGTAAAATGAGCCTGGTTGAAAAGAGATTTCTTTGATTTTTATTTTTTAACTGTTTTTGCATTTCATTATTTATACTATTAACTTTGATATTCATAAAAATATTTTAAAGAAACCATTTTGAATGTATTTCAGGAAATAGGCAGGTAGAAATAAAATAAGAAAATAGACAAGGTTAATATTCTTTATGTAGAAGTCCTGAAAAGAAATTGGAAAGGAGAAAAAGAATTCTGCTGAGAAAATGTTGGAAAACAGGGGTATTTAAAAGACCTAATTGCTTACATTGTTAAAGCTATCAACTTCGTGTTTCCAAATGATTATTTCATGCTATTGGTTCTATGAATTGTGCATAGTGTATAATTTCCTTACCCCTTTAATATTTTGATACTAATTACTGAAAAAAAAAAAGAGCAGAAAAATAGTGAATAAAAGCCAGGGAAGCTGGGCTTATTCCCATTTCCCATAGCACTAATGTATTGTCCCTTAATCTTCCATATGGTGCTTCATGTGATGAGTATATAACATTTATATATGTTATTAGTGCCTTATTTTTTTCACTTGACTTTGTTTCTTATCTAAAGAGCCATATTTTTTTGTGAATGTTCTTTAGTCCTATTTAAAAAGTGCTAATGAGATAGCATATCTTTAGGGATCTATAGGCTGCATTTGCTACCTTCATCTACTGTATTATCCTTAGAACAGCAAGTTAGCCAATGTATTTTTCTTAAATTCATTGTTCATTTTTAAAGCTAAAGCATAGAAGTGGATATTAAATACCAAAATCAAAGCCACTGGATTTAAATTTTATCTTAAAACCACACCAAAAGAAAAAAGAATGTTAAGTTTAAAGCAGGAATTGAAATGGCTTTTCGGCCATCTAGAACTCCAATCCGGGAGAAGGACCTGGCAATCCACTCCCAAAGCAATCCTGAAACAATCAGCCATTGAAAACCCTATGAGGGTCACTGAGTTGCACTGGACTCGACGGCACCTAACAGCAACACAATGCATCTCTAGTTAGGACAAAATCTTTACAAAAACCATTAAAAATAGCTATGTAATACTTTAGGAATTTGACCATTTCTCTGCAACTTGTCTTTGGCAATATTTTATCAGTAATAAATTTCCATGCAGATTCTGGAAAGTCATGGTATTTATAATTTACATGTTGTTATTCATTCATAGTAGGCTTTATCAACTTTAAGCCATTTTGTATAATATATTATTTTGCTCTCCTTGGTCTGTGTATTTTACTTTGCTTTATACAAAATGCTGTTTTTGTTTTATTCTTTATATACCATAGTTTATAATTCAGCTTTTCCGGATGAATGTATGATGAATGATTAAAATAAACTATGTGCTTAGAAAAGACAAAGACACAGGTTGTATATGCAAATATGTGTAAATATTTGACAAAGAAAAAGAAAGGAAGAGTCTTCCTGCCAACAGATAGGTCCTGCGGGACAGGATCTGCAGATTAACAGATTTTTTGTTTTTAAGCAGTGAAATTTTAAAATCGATTACCTCAAGAATTTTCAGTGGATATATGTCAGTGTACTGCTCCTTCTTAATAAGTACTATCTCACTTGCTGCTGTTGGTGAAAGCAACCGAAGTGTCAGATCACACAAATTTTAGGGACAAGTCTTTCAAAAGATGGATACCTTGTGATATTGTGGACTTTCAGTAACGTCCCTATAACCTTTTGTAGTAGCTGGACTATTTTTTTTTAATTATTTTTGGTTCTTTGCTTCAAAATGAGAGGGACAATCTTAATTATGAGATCATATCTCATGAAAGAACTTAAAGACACTCTACTTGGACGAAAACTATAATGAGAATCAAGCTATTCTGGTTGTCACTGTATGAGCTGTTGTATGGATTACTGTGGAGTGCTGTTTACCACTTGATGTATGCAAAACATCATACTACATCATCTAGCAATGCCTAATAAACGTTTTTGAAAGAGAAGGCTCTTGTCTTTTTTCTAACAGACTTGGAGTCTGGAGAAGTTAAAAGGTAACATTAGCATCAAAACTATCACACATAAATAAATTTGAAGTTATTGGTGTCATTTCTCCACTACATACTAGGAATGGAGAAATAGGAAGAAACAGAAATCCACAGGTGTGCTTTTGGTGGGTTGTATCGTGTGTTTGTGACATGTTTGGGTGAAGATCAGTCCAAACATTCTGCAATGAGGCATGATAAAGATGCAAATAGTATGAAGTAAGAGATTGGCTTAGAGTAGTGATTACTCTCTTGAAAAATGAAGATAGACTAGAGAAGGAAAAATATATATGCCTCCTTTGTAACCTACCAATTCTTTCCTAGGTCTGTTGCCAGGGAAAGAAGAACATGTGTTGACCAAAGGGTATGTACAAGAATTTTCACCAGTGATAAAATTCATAAATATATAATGATATGTTCATAAAATGGAATATTATGGAACAATAATGAAAAACTCAATTAAAAATTACTAAGCAATCAAAAATAGTTAAATCTTACAGACATTGTGTTATACCAATTAAACCAGACATAAGACAATATGTCTTGTAGAATGACATTTATATGATAATCAAAAACAGACAAAACTAATAATTGTGATAGAATTTAGAAAAGTGGTTTATAGAAAAGTGGTTATGGGGGAAAAAGACAAATATCAATGTTTTCTCTCAGGCAGAATCTAAATATATATGTACAAGACATTACATGCTAGTGGGGAGGAAAAGGACCAGTAAGGGGGCAGATCATGAGCAACATATATGACATGCATGTACAGAAATGTCATTGTGAAATCAACTACTTTGTACACTAAAAATTTTAATAATAAAAATTTAAATTAAAAATGCTTTTAATATGATAGTCTATTGAAAGATCATGAGTCAGTCACCAATGGGGCACTTCATTATGGAGTTTGACATGCCTCTGTCTAATCCTCTGCTCCACATACTTATTAAGTTTTTATTTGAGCAAGGTACTATTAGAAGTCTCATGTTAGAGGTTAAATAATTATTTTTTTGGAAACTTATAATATTCCAGGTTTGAAACCTTAGATCACAATTGTGGTAGCTTTGTGAAGAAGGTAACAGCACAGCTTAATGGCTAGACAGCCGTATTCAAACTACAATTCAGCCCCTTCCAGGCTGTGTAGGCCCGGGTAGCAGTACATAACTCCAAAGATAGTTTTAAGGATTGAGTTTAAAATATGTTTAAGCACTTAACATCTTGCTCTTAATAAGCCTTCAGTAAATATTGTGGTTGTTGTTAGGTGCTGTAGAGCTGGATCCAACTCATAGCAACTCTCATAGGGTTTTCAGTGGCTGATTGCTTAAGGATTGCTTTGGGAGTGGATTGCCACATCCTTCTCCCCTTTTTGCTGTGCTGGGGATCAAATCCAGGTCCTTAAAGAGTATAAAGCAGCACTCTACCAACTGAGCTAAAGCCTAGTCTGCTCAGTAAATATTAGCTCTTATTATTGTTATGACTGTTTTATTAGGAACATGTCAGCCAATACAAAATGAATCATTAATGTCATCCATAAGCATTGGAGAATGCTTAGTAGTATTACTAGACAGTGTTAGGAATGTGATATGAAGTTTCCCAAAAGACAAATTGTTTTAATGGATAATGCCTGATGTGCATTTCTGGATTAGCTTCTTGTTGTTTTTGTTGTTGTTAGGTGCCGTTTAGTTGGGTCTGACTTACAGCAACCCTATGTACAATAGAACAAAACATTTCCTGACATTATGCCATGCCTGGCACTATGTCAGTGCTTCTCTGCTACTCATAGGGTTTTCAATGGCTATTTCAGGATTCTTCAAGAGGGGGTTGGCAGGTCCTTCTCCCATTTTTGTGGTAGTAGGAATCGAACTCAGGGCCTCAGAAAGTGCAGAGAAGCACTCTACCAACCAAGATAACCCCAGCCCTTTTTTGTTGTTAGGTGCAATCAAGTCAGGTCCTATTCATAACAACTCTACGTACAACAGAATGAAACACTCCTCAACACTGTGCCAGGCACATGATCTTTTTTATGTTTAAGCCCATTGTTGTAGACACTATGTCAGTCCATCTAGTTGAGGGTCTTCCTTTCTTTTGTTGACCAACCACTCTCTCAAACATGATGTCCTCCAAGGATTGGTCCCTCCTGACATGTCCAAAATGTGTAAGATGCAGTCTAACCATCCTAACTTCCAAGAAGCGCTCTGGTTGCACTTCTAGGATGAATCTGTTGGTTCTTTTGGCAGTCCAGGGTATATTTAATATTCATCTCCAGCACCATAATTCAAAACCATCAATTCTTCTCCTGTCTCCCTTATTCAACATCCTGCTTTCACAAGCATATAATGCGACTGAAAATACCATGGCATCAGTCAGTCACACCTTCATCTTCAATGTGACATCTTTACTTTTCAACATTGTAAAGAGGTCTTTGGCAACAGCTTTTCCCAGTATAATGTGTCTTTTGATTTCTTGACTGCTGCTTCCATGCGTATTAATTTGTCAAACCAAGTAAAGCAAAATCTTGGACAACCTCAGTCTTTTCTTCATTTATCATGAAGTTGCTACCTGACCCAGTTGTAAGATTTTGTTTTCTTGATATTGATGCACAATCCATACTGAAGGCTGTTATTTGACTTCCACCAGGAAATGTTTCAAATCCTCTTCAGTTTCAACAAGCAGAGTTGTGCCATCTACATAATACAGGTTGTTAATGAGTCTTCCTCTAACCCTCATGCCACATTTATCTTCATAAAGTCTAGGTTAGCATATTGGTTAAATATAAAATTTGCTCAAGGAGTCAATTATCATGTTAGTTGACACCTATTGTTTTGTCCTTTGAGTAAGTATCTTTTACCCACCCAAACGTGCTTCCTTTGGTAGCTGCCATCTTCTCTCAGACTCCACTCCATCAATCAAACTAGTAGTTCAGACATGGACACCTGAGTCAAGTTAACTCAAATAAAGTCCCTCTCCCACAGTCTTTGAACTTGCAACTACAGAAAAGCCTGTCTCTTCCTCCTTTAAGGATGTATCTGTGAAAAGTAAGCCTATGAGCTTCCAGAAGCTGTGTTTCTGCCATCTAGAAGACATAGCCATGTGACTGCAGTGATGTTTCTTCTAGCCAAAAATTGCCAACAAACAACAGAGACTAGAAGAGTTTCAAGAATAAAAACAGTTTCTCCCCTAGAGCCATCTGAAAGAACATGGCCATGCCAATACCTTGACTTCAGACTTCTACCTTTTCAA
The DNA here is from genome assembly GCA_007922755.1 of Pedetes capensis. NCBI lineage: Eukaryota > Metazoa > Chordata > Mammalia > Rodentia > Pedetidae > Pedetes > Pedetes capensis. The sequence continues at coordinate 67,543 of VMDO01006980.1, read as the reverse complement.
CCTACTCAGTTTAGAATGAAACTTCTGACAGAAGCTGAGACAAAGCTGTAGCAATCTTGGTGGCACACTCATGATCTCCATCATCCTTAGAGATCTCATTATTCCTCGGTTTTTCCAAAGCATTTTGTTATATGACCAAGGGCCTTCATTCTTTTTCTGATAGACCTCACATATAACCTTCTTTTGTTGGGTAGGTTAGTTTAGATATTAGCAGGCAGTATGGAAGAAAAGGGGCTGGGATTTAGCTCAGTGGGTAGAGCACTGCGCTGCAGTCTCTGAGGCCCCGAGTTCAATTCCTAGCACCACAAAAATGGGAGAAGGGCCTGGCAATCCACTCCCAAGGCAATCCCGAAACAGTCAGCCATTGAAAACCCTATGAGGGTCGCTATGAGTCGGATACCGACTCGGTGGCACCTAACAACAACAACATGGAAGAAAAAGAGTATTGGGACTTACTGTGTTTCTAGCCGTAAGGAATGAAGCCATGTGTGAGCTGTATCTCTTAAAGATAGTGGACATTTTCTAATGGACTCCACACCCTAAAAATAAATCAATGGCTATCTAAGTATAAACAAAGGCAGGCTGTTCCAGGACATTCACTTATGGGCCCATTCTATGGAAAGTGCCTTGCAAGTCGATTGAGCCATTTTCCAAAACAGAGGCACTAGGCTTTATACACCATAAACCAGAACAAAGTGCTTTTTCCAGGTAGAGTTTGAACTCCTGCCACTCAAGGTTCATGTCACACTAGGCACCCAGAGCTGGGTACCCAGGGCTGCTGTCACCCTGGTGGTGCCCTAGTTTGAATGAAACCAGGGAACGTGCTCTCTGACTGACTCTCTTCCCCCGCCCCATCTCTCCCTTCTTTCTCTCTTTCTCTCTTCTTGCTCTTTGCACCTCACTCTCTTCTTCGCTCCTCTTTTTCCTCCTGGGTGACCATATGCATGTCCCCTCTTCTCTTGGGCCCTCTACTTCTTTATCTAAGGAACTTTTCCTTTGAGAAGCTGATTTAACTCTTCTGTTCTCTCTGGCTTTATATTCCCCTGGAAATAGAAATATCCTTATGTGACCTCAAGTTTCTTTCTAGGTTTACCTAAACTTCTCCAGGCAACCTCAGTCATCCCTGTAAGTATTCCTTAAAGGCATACTATTTGTAATAAACCTTGTCTATATTCACTACTGGGCTGGGATTTAGCTCAGTTGGTAGAGCGCTGCTCGGCAGTCTCTGAGGTCCCAAGTTCAATTCCCAGCACCACAAAAATGGGAGAAGGATGTGGCAACCCACTCCCAAAGGCAATCCCAAAACAATCTGCCATTGAAAAACCTATGAGGGTCACTATGAGTCGGACATGACTCGACGGCACCTAAGAAGATATTCACTACTATTCTGTGTTGAGTTTAAAATTTTTTATAAGTGAACACAAATGAACCAAGGCTTTTCAGCTGCCATCCTCTCAGACTTGCCTCCCTACTAACACTCTGGCCTCCTACCAGAGTGATGGCTGAGACCTGAGAGCAAGCATCCCAAACATACTGGAAATCAAGGCTGCTGTTACCTTAAAGCATCCACCCAAAACCTGATGCACCACCACTGATGCAGTCACAAGTGGTCATAGCATACTGAGGGGACAAAGGGTCCTCTCCTAATGGGCCCCAAGGTCCTGAGAAAACAGAGACCATCTGACAACCAAATATGGAAAAACAAGCTAACCCCCAAAGGTAGAGCATTCCTGAGATTCCAAACTCCCAGTCTCACTCCCTCTTTCTCCCTCCCTTTCCTAAAAGGAAAAAATTATTTTCCTGCCTAAGTCTCAAAGAACTTGCCTGCAATAAAAAAGCCACAGATCCTACCTAGGTCGAGCAGCTGCAGCTGCAAGCCCACTCTCTCCCCTCAGGTACCACCCACTCAAGTAACTCTACCTCTTCTCTGATCTCACTCCCTCTTCTTGCATCCCTTAAATAAACAGTACCCTCAGCTACTTAGAGTGCCTGCTCTTGTGTCTGTGGACCCTTGCCCCGTGAAATTTCCCTATTATTTTGGTGCCAAAACCTAAGAGTCAATGAAGTTCTGCTCACCACGTGAACCCTGACTCTCCCCTCCCAGACATGAGAACCAGCACAGATATGACAGACCCAGGTTGCAATCCTGAATCTCCCTAGGAAGAATTCCTCCGGTTGGTGAGTAATTGGTTTCTCCTGATAGGCTTTTCTGTTCTCACTTGTTCTCCCTTCTCCTCTGGTATTGGTTGGCTGTTTCCTTTCCCTTCTATATCATCTTTGCATACCTGTTCCAAAGTCTGGCACCAAGTCCAACCAAAACTTCCAGCCCCCCAGTGGGTTCTAACGTACCCAGGAATTAATGACGGTTTTCTTCCTGTTTATGTTAAGTTCCCATGACATCCGAGGACTCGGGGATGCCTGAAACCCAGAGTAATCTACTCTTTCCTTGGAACATGGGATCAAGAAATGCCCTAATCCCAAACCTCGAACTCATCCATGTTCCCAATGTGGGAAAATGGACCATTGAAAATGGGATTGCTTACAAATTTCTCGAAGTACGTCTGCATCCAGCCAGAGCTGCCCACTACCTAAGCTCTTGGGACTGGACTGGCCATGGAGGACTGACATGCCCCGAAGCCCCATAAAGCCCTCATCACAGGAAGCGTGGGTAAATCTCATCAATGTGGGTAAACCAATTTCTTTCTTAAACAATATGGGACAGAGCCAGGCACTGTGGCACACACCTGTAATCCCAGCAGCTTGGGAGGCGGAGACAGGAGGATTGCAAATTCAAGACCAGAGGCAGTCTGCGTAACTTAGCGAGACCTTGTCTCAAAAAAGTACAAAAAAAAAAAAATGGACTGGGGGTGTAGCTCAGTGGTCCAGCACTTGCAAAGCATGCAAGTTCGAGGCCCTGGATTCAACCCCTAGTACCGCAAAAAAAAAAAAAAAAAAAAAAAAAAAAAAAAAAAAAAAAAAAAAAAAAAAAAAAAAAAAAAAAAAAAAAAAAAAAAAAAAAAAAAAAAAAAAAAAAAAAAAAAAAAAAAAAAAAAAAAAAAAAAAATACGGGAGCCACATAACTCTTGTCTCAGCAGCTTTGCAGGTAAGTACATACTTTTTTTTTCTTTCGGTATATTCACTACTGGGCTGGGATTTAGCTCAGTTGGTAGAGCGCTGCTCTGCAGTCTCTGAGGTCCCAAGTTCAATTCCCAGCACCACAAAAATGGGAGAAGGGCCTGGCAATCCACTCCCAAGGCAATCCTGAAACAGCCAGCCATTGAAAGCGCTATGAGGGTCGCTACGAGTCAGATACGGACTCGACGGCACCTAACAACAACATACCCCCATCCAAATAAGACTATAAGAGCCTACCCACTTTTCCACCATGCCCCAATATCCCCTAAAACCTATCTACCTGCAAAGACTAAAACTCAGCATCACTAAATTCCCCCAAAATGAGCTCCTCTGTCCTGTCTGTGGGGCACGCACCTCCGGTCCGGCCTGGAGGTTCGGACGGGCTGCGCCGCCACGCACACAGATACTAAACACAATTCACTCAGGACCCTCAGGTGAGGGGCGCAGACTCCTGCGGCCCTCGGGACCCAGGAGGAGACGGGAGAAAGGAAAAGCCTCAGGTGCTTTTGCCTTCCAGGGGAAAACACCTGTGTTGGTCGTCTCGGTGGTCAGGAGGAGACAGCTGCCGCTTCCTCGGTGATCAGATGGAGAGCAGGTTCTTTTCCTTCTTGAGGATTGCGATGGGAGAGCGTTTTTTCCTCACCAAAGGTCCGGGGGAGAGCAGCGGGAGAGGTGCTTCCTCATCTCTGGTCTGGGCAGGGACAGGCGAGAAGGCGCAGAAAGGGATGCCAGAAAGGCCGTGCCAAAAAAGGTCGAGCTGCCGCAGCTCTTTATGTAGCTCGCCCATGGAATGGCCTGAGCCAATCAGCTTTCAGTCCAATTGTCCAATCAGGAAGGGTTTTGTACAAACGTGCAACCAAGTTACTTTCATTTTCCCTAGATTTCTAACTTACAAACCAGATGTTCAAATGCCATTTTCCCAGTTTGGGAGTTTTTGCCAATTTCCTCCCAATTCTTCCCTACACTGTCTGCTCCCCATACAACACCCCCATCTTGCCTGCCAAAAAGCCCTTAGGGGCATACAGATTAGTCTGAGACCTACTAGCAATTAATGTGGCAGTTCAGTCACTGCACCTCGTGGTCCCAAACTCTATACCTTACTGTCACAAGTACTTCCTAACATTTCACATATTTTGGTGCTGGGTCTCAAGAATGCTTTCTTTACCATACACGTTCACCCAAACTTCTGAGATCTCTTCACCTTTATGTGGACAGACCCAGACACCCACTGATATGACCAATTGGCCTGAACTGTCCTACTCCAGGGTTTTGGGGACTCCCCATACCTCTTTGGTCAGGCCCTAGCTTTAGACTTAATCTCACTCTCTCTTTTCCCTCAGTTCTTAATCCTACAATATGTAGATGATCTTCCTCTCTGCTCCCTAACACCTGAACTTGCTGGAAAGGCAAAATAATCCTACTCAATTTCGTGGCCAATGAAGGCTATAGAGTTTCTCTATTGAAAACACAATTGGTTTAGCTTCAAGTCACCTATTTAGGAATTACAGTTTCTTCTGACGTGGACCATAGATGCCCAAGCTAGACACCTGGGATTCATCGCCTATGGCTGCCTTTCAACTAAACTAGCCCATACTGTCACCTGGCCATGTCCATAACTCCTAAGCTATGTCTCTCTATTTGCACCCTCACTCCCTTAATGCAGATTGCCCTCACTTCTCATTCAGATCACAGCCATCACTGGTGGCTTTGCCTTCAGCCATTCCCTCTATTTTCCCTGTGTCTATGACAGTTATGGGTCCATAGGAGGCATCCCTGTGTCTTTGTTGAATGAGATTCCTTTACAATGCCATTCTTTCAAGTGATGCTACTAAAACACAATCTGACATTCTGTGGTGTGGGGGATATCCAAGAAGCAGACTTTAAAATGGAGATTTGTATGCAGGGGGTTTATTAGTAAGTGTTCCTAGCATCTGTAGGGGAATGAGAGAAAGAAGATTGAACAGGGTGAGAGAGTTGGCTACAAGGAAGTTCCCACAAGGGATTTAGCCTGCTAGGGTTAAACCCAGGTAATAGCTCTCCTCTATTGCACACCTTCATATCTGGAAGATGTACCATCTTTTAATAAATCCTATGTATATTCTCTTAGGAGAAGGACCTGGCAACCCACCCCCAAAAATCAATCCACCATTGAAAACCTTATGAATAGCAGAGAAGCATGACAATAGTGTTTCATCTGTTGTATGTAGGGTCACTATGAGTCAGACACCAACTCCACAGCACCTAACAATGACAACATGTATATTCTCTACTATAACTTCTGTGTCGGGTATAAATTCTCTTAAACACAAACACAAATGAACCAAAGTATCTGTTGTTACTGGGGAGGATTTGCTGGTGCTGGCCTCCTGGACCCATGCCCCTTTCTTGACATACTCCTGGGTAATAAGCCCCTCAGTGGGAAACTGTAAAGCTGATAAGAACCTGCAGTTGTTGTTAGATGCTGTCGTGTCAGGTCTGACTCATAGTGACCCTTTGTACAATACAACAAAACATTACCTAACACTGTGCCCTACCTGGCACTATTGTCAATGCTTCCCTGCTATTCATAGGGTTTTCAATAGCTGATTGTCTTGGGAGTGGGCCAGGGAGACCTTCCCTCAAGCCCATAGCACCTGATATTCCCCGTCAGTTTCCCATCCAAGGACTAACCAGGCCCAATACTGCATAGCTTCCAAGATATGATGAGATCATACAAGGGCCTGCAGAGTGTTTCCCAAATTGAGGCAAGTGGATCAGACGTGAAATATGAGCTGCTCCCAGGAAGGGCATGTGTCTCTCCTCATCTGAAATCATGGGAGAGGGTGCTCAGCTGACAGCTGTCAATCATTATCACTGAAGTGAAAGCATCAGTCCAGCAGTGATGTGGGCAAAAAGAGGGATTAAATGGACAGGGTAGGGGTGAAGTGGAGGTGGGGTGGAACCTGGGCAGCACATTCCAGTTATCTTCCCATCCTTGCTCACTGTGAAACCCTGGGATGCCCCCTACACCCAGATTAAATAGAACTCATCTTTCCATCGTATTCTGAAATCACCAACAAACTAATTATTTTTGCTTTTAAAGCATATGAAGCCTATGAATGAATAGCAGAGAAGCACTGACAATAGCACCGGGCACGGCACAGTGTGGAAGTCAGACTTGATTTGACAGCATCTAACAACAACATCATGTTTGGGAGAGTGGCAGGTCAATGCAAAACAGGAAAACCCTCCACCAGATGGATTGACACAGTGTCTACAACCATGGGCTTAAACATAAATAAGATCGTCTGCCTGGCACAGAATCGGCAAGTGTTTCAATCTGCTGTACATAGGGTCTCTATGAGTCGGACTCGACTCAACGGCACCTAACAACAACAACAACAACAAGAAGCAAGAAAATGGATTTCTTGAAGCCAGAGATCATGTTCTACTTGCACCTTCTGTAGTAACTGAGAGGAACATCACAAGCACTGAAATGCTTGTAGAATAACTGACAAAACTATAAAACTGAAAGTGAAGAGATTGCACGACTCTAGAAACAATGAAGCCAGAGATTCAAGTTGAGTCTTCCTACTCCAAACATGTACATGCCTTGGGTTCAAGTTCACAGGGGAGCAGGAGAGGAAAAGAATGGTGGGCCACCAAGGGAAACCTAAGTCCTCACCGGGGGTTCCTCCCATCCAGCTGCTGTATGAGTCACTTCACCATCTTGGGCCTCCTCTTCCTTAAATTGGAGGGGTTGTTGTGGACAATTTCAGAATGCTTAGCTAGCTCTTGCAATGTGTTCACATAATGTGTTAGGACTGCCTTGGTCCAAAATAGAAAGGGCCTCAGTGGGAAGGAGCCCCCACGCACACATGTGACTCCCTCCCTACGCTTCCCATCCTTTTCCAGCATACCTAGCCTAGTGGGAGGACTCCTGCCAACCCCTACTTTTCTCCCAGTTAGTCTAGCTTGGTTTAGTTTTGTTGAGGATAGTATCACCACAAGCTGCTTATAAGAGTACATGTGTCTTGCAGTGTGTTCACACAATGTGTTCACATGTACTCTTACAAGCAGCTTGTGGTGATACTATCCTCAACAAAACTAAACCAAGATAGACTAAACAGAGAAAAGTTCAGTCATTTGTTTGAAGTCATGCAGCAAAGACTCAGCTCAAACTCAAGTGTCTGACTGCCAGTCTGAGGTACTTGCCTTGGGAAAATTCTGACATCTTTTGAGAAAAAATAAATAATTAAGGGAAGAGATAGATACTCTTTCCTCAACTTCAGCATTCTTCTCTTCTTCCTAATCCCCAAATCCCACCACCAACAAAACAAGACCAAAAACACGTTACGACTGCCTTGGTCCAAAGTAGAGAGGGCCTTGGCGGAAAGGAGCCTCCATGCACGCCCGTGACATCCTGCCTACTCTGTCGATCCTTTTCCAGCACACCTGACCTAGTGGGAGGACACTGGGCCACCCCTGCTCTCCTGAGATCCACTGGTGCAAAAATCTTTAGAAGAAATGGAGCTGGAGCACACGGGCATCTTCATTTCAAGGGTCCGGGGCACCAGAGCTGCCCGCCATCTGGAGCACCAGCAGCCAGTTGCCTTTAGGGCGGTGACTGGCTTGGGTATGGGGGTAGCAGAAGGAGCTGGGGTGTAAAGCATGAGGGGCACGCCATGGGGCACATGCCTACCAGGTGCTGCTCATCCCTCCCCAGGCACATCTCTGCCATTGTCCCCTACCCCACAACAGGGCTGTGGGGGGAAGGCGGATCTCCTCCTAGGAGGCCCGCCAAGGGCAGCGACTCCCCGGAAGTAGCCTCTGCATGGGAACTGCACGACCCAAGACTGTTTCCACTACCTGCATGCTTAAAGGAGGAAAGGCTTTTTTCTTTTTTCTTTCTTCTTTCTTTCTTTTTTTTTTTTCTTATTTTTGAGAAAGTGAATTTTTAAGCTAAACAAAATTTTTATGGGGGAGGTTAGAAACAGTTAACTCAAGTCCTTACTTACATTTTCCATTTGCCAATTCACTTTCCATAAAGCTGTCTGATCTATTTTCTACATCTCATTAAAAAATGTAGCTGAAAAAAAAGGAACTGAGCAGGGCGAGGTGGCACACACCTGTAATCCCAGCGACTTGGGAGGCAGAGGCAGGAGGATGGCAAGTTTGAGACCAGAGGCAGTCTGCGTAATTTAGGGAGACCCTGTCTCCAAAAGTAAAAGAATGGGCTGAGGGTGCAGCTCCGTGGTCCAGCACTTGCAAAGCATGTAAGCGGGAGGCCCTGGGTTCAACCCCTAGTACTAGGTGGGGATTGGGGAACTGAAAAGAAAAGGAGCTGAAAAAAAAGTCAAAAAAGAAGAGACAAAGGAACCTGGAAAAGAAAGCAGTTATGACAAGACAGCAAAGAAGAGCTCCCTAGTGACCAAGAATAGCCCTGGGTTGGGGTGGGGATGAAAGGTAGAAAGAACTTTAGTTTTCGAAGTCAGTTTTATGGACAGAAACCTGCAGAGTTGGATATAATTTTCTCATTTAATCCTCACAAATTTATGAGTTAGACATTATTCCCATTTTAGAGATGAGGAAAGTGAAATCAGGAGCAAGTCAGAATCCCACTACGATTCAAATCCCAGACTGAGTTTTTCACACTGCATCAGGGTGTCCTAGGAATTACCTTAGTTCTATTATCCATTAACATAGACTGAAACTGAATAACTTGCTTGTCCTACAGTCTGGAAGGGGTAGGGCTGGAATCTAAACCCAACCTCAGCACCCTGGAGCCACAGGGCTAGATTGCTTCTGAGTCCTGCTGGTACTAACCAGAGAATATGAGGTAAGTCACGAAAACTCTTTCAACATCTGCAGTTTAAAGAAAGACATTGAGAATTAGGGAATAATAACATAGAGTTGTTGTCCCCATCACATAAGACAGTGTATTTGAAAGCATAACTACAATGTCCCTTGTTCTTTTCTGACATCCATTCATTTAAAACTTACTTGATATTTTTCACTTATTTTGTTCATGAACAGTTTTGCCCCACCATTGTTTTTAAAGAAATGTACTGTATGCACATATAGGAGAAAGCCAGGTTCCAGCCTTAGTCTAGTAAAGAGAATAGTAGGGAACGGTTGGATATATATACTCATATCTTGAGTTATTTTACTTATTTGCTCTCTGATACTATGTTAGCAACATCCCAGACTGATCTGAAATGAAGGAATACAAGAGCAATCTCTAAGGTCTCTTTAAGATCTTAAATTTGGATCTAGGCAACCTACTTTTAAGTTACTTCAAACTATTCAGTTCTATCATTTCTCCAATCTGGGCAGGCCCTGTCAAGCCTTTTTACCTCTGCATCAGCGAGTTCTCTACCTCCTCCTCCTAACAGCCACTTCTCCACTGTCCTCAGACTCAGATCTTCTCCTGCAGGAATGTCACCCTACCTGTGCCAACCCAGGGCACATCACCATGACCTCCTCTGTGAAACGCTCTTTGCAAATCACTACTGAGAAAGGCACTTGTGTTGGTGTTACAGGACTAAAGAAGCAAAGTGCCACAAACTGTGGATTAAAACAACAGAAATTCATTCTCTCATACTTCTGAAGGCCTGAAGTCTGCAATCAGTGTCAGCCATGTCGGCCCCTTCTGGAGGCTCTGAAGGTGACACGGTCTCATGCTTTTCTCATAGCTTCTGGTGGTTGCCAGCATTCCTCTGTGTTCCTTGCCTTCTAGTGTCTTCACTTCAGTCATTGGCCTTAGGGCCCAACCTTGTCTGGAAGTCTTGTTAAATAGTAAATTGTATTTCTCTCTAATTCATATGTTGAAGTCCTAACCCACAGAACATCAAGACTGTGACTGCATGTGGAGATAGGATATTTAAAGAAACGATTAATGTAGTTTTATAGATTTTTCATCTATAAAATTTGAATAGATTTATAGTGAAGGAGGGTTGCTGTGAGATTACAACGCCTGGTATATGGTGTTCTGTTAACTAGGACGGTGTCTGATGCATAGTAACCAAAGGCTCAACAAATATTTTTGAAAGAACTACAGAACATTTTCATTTGTCTCCTAGATGGAATTCCATGTGGGAGTGATACAGTTTCCAGCCATCTCTACCACAGCTGGGGCCCTAAGACAAGCCAAGGCACAGTCCAGGGAGGAACCTGAGTTTTCATGTTGGAAAACTCACTCCACGTCCTCTCCCAGAATAGCCTTTTTCTAAGATGCTGAGGGGCTGGGATTTAGCTCAGTTGGTAGAGCACTGCTCTGCAGTCTCTGAGGTCCCTAGTTCAATTCCCAGCACCTCACAAATGGGAGAAGGACCTGGCAATCCACTCCCCAAGGCAATCCTGAAATAGTCAGCCATTGAAAACCCTATGAGTGTCACTATGAGTCAGACACGACTTGATGGCACCTAACAACAACAAGGATGCTGAGATCTGCAAACAGTTAGATATAGGCACTGTTTTCCTTCTAGATAAAATGTGCACTCACCTGTTACAGTCCAAAGGCAGCCATGCCTTACATTAAAATGTGAAAGTCACTTACAGAGCCTGTTTTCACAAGTATTGCATTGAATTTAAAAACACCCTTCAGTTTGTGAAGGTGATCATTCACATTTAATGACTCTAAACAGTTGTTAAATAGCAATATAGGCAGATTCTATTTCATTAGAAAATCATTTGAGCAGCACATTTATTTCCTAATGCTGGAGTCAAATTTTTCTATCTGCTTCTACTGTATGTATTTTTATGTAATCAATTGGTAATAGTGAAAAATATCTTAAAGGTGTATTTTTTATTGACATAAGGGTGTTTTCAGACATAAACATTCTGAAATAGTAGCTTCTTAATGCTACTATTGTAACTACTGTTTTGTTCTTTGCATCACTGATCAGGAAACTTACATCACATAAATAAAGTGGTCTGGGGTAGAGAAATGAGCACTGATTCAGGAGTCTAAAGTCATGAGTTCTATTGCCTGATAATGGGGGCTGTGGCCTTAGGCCTGGTGCTCAACCCTCTGTAGCAACATTTCCTTCCCTTGAGCATGGGTAGAACCAGTTCTCTAATATGCTCTAACTTACCATATGGCTAATAATTCATAATAAGAATCAAGCTACAACAATCACAAGACTTTTTAACAATTTTATAACATTAAGTTTTGCTTTAACAACTACATCATGGGAGTAAATATACCGTGGATGCCATTTATGCACGAGGCCCAAAGTAGCATTCAATGAATGGAAACTCCCTTCTTCCTTCCCTCAAGCAAATCACTCTCTGACCAGAGAATGTTGTTGACTACTGCTGGTTTGCAATTGTGACCTCAAATTAATATGCTTTCTTTACTGGCCATGAATTCAACATTGAATGAAAGGATAGTGGCTCTCCTAGGCAGAATTTTGACTTGGCATGTTAGACATGATTTCATACTTTAAGACTTTTTAAGGCTTATTTTATTTCTCCTAGCCTATCTACTAGCTAAATTGAGGACAGGAAGTGCCAGTCTGCAGAGGAGAGCCCTAAGAAATAGTCCAGGCATTCCATGGGGGAGGTTGAATGATTTCCCCCTCAACCAGCGGGCACAGAGGCCCTTTCAACTCCCAGAAATAGATCTCCTATTGAGCCTCTGTTTATCTCCTCTGACCATAAAAAGCAGCCAGCTCTGCAGGAAAGGCTGGCGGCTGCAATTAACTGCAGGAGGCCAGAAGCCGGAGTTCTGAGCAACAAGAATAAAGGCTGTTCAAAGAACTTCTGAAGTCATATTGCTTGCTCATTGCTAGAACCATTCAATCTTCTGAGAAAGCAAGCTGTGACCCACACACCACACGGTGAAATTCCCTACAACCACCAGGGGCACTCAGAATCATTCCATTCTTCACAGATTTGGTTCCTAATGACTATTAAATGTCTACTATATGGCTAGCTGCTGATGATATTTTGTTGAATGAAAAGCATTTTTAAAATGATTGGTCTAATTGTTCTCATCTTCCAGTTACTTTGTATTGAAACTTTGCTCAGTATTAGAGTAAGAGTAATTATGAAAACAAAAAGAACACAGAATCAGGTCACTGGAGACAATAAGAGGTTTTTATTGGAGCACTTCACACATCATTTTAAACAGTTAACATGTCATTAGGAAACAGCTTCAGTCACCTCTCATGTCTTTGCTAAAAGCTCTTAAGAGCTATTCCTCTGGCTTATCTTCTATATAAATGAAATAACAAGAGTTTAGAAATTACAATAATCCAATATATCAGGCATACCTCCAGGAACAGAACTGGGAAGTAGCAAGGATAACCAAATGATCCTCTAAAATAGGATTCATCCTAGCTTGGTTCTGGTACTCTTTATTTTTAAGCATCAATAAGTTCAATATTTTTATTTTTAAATCAAAGATGCAAACACATTTTCATGGTCCAAAACTGATTCCACAGAGTTTCTTCATCAGTCTTTTGTAATAGATTTTTTCATGTTATGAAATAATGTTCTTAGGTAATCATTCATATTCTCTATAAATACTGCTGATTATACTGTTTAGGGAATTTTGTGGGGAAAGATGTACCTTAGTGTAGTTCTTTTGAAAAGCATGGAATTTTTCAAGCATAAGGAGTTGCAGGTCAGCAGCTTCTGTCCTCTTCTTGCAGATAAGGAAGTAGAGGAGCGCGGCTTGTCTTTGATTGGAATCTGTTGTTTTCTGTGGTACCCTGCCTGGCCCCAGCTACAGAGCAGGGCAACAGGATGACACAGGGAGACCAAGGCTCAACCAAGCCTGCTCACTCTGTACCAAAATGTTGTGAAACACCTCACTCTTAACCCCCAAAAGATCGCAGATCTTCAACTTCTTTAATGCTGAAGGAATATGCTTAATGCTGCAGATAAGCACTGTTATGATAAAATTCCAGTTCCTTGCACAATATTTTAAGTTCCTCTATGTGCAATCTGATTTACTAAACAAAACTGAATGTTCCTGAGGAGTGCTGGTCCACAAGGGTGATGTCACCTTGATATAGCAGATCCCTCCCACTGAATACACAAAAAATAAGAGATTATTACCTGAAAATGCTGAAAAATAAAACCAGGCAAATTATGAGCAATCACAAAGTGTAGAAGCAACCTACCTAGTAAGAAGATGCCCAGTTTCTCCTCCAGGGATCTTGTTCTGAGGTGACAGTTACACTAGGCACAGATGCCACAATTCCAGTAGTACCCTAGACCATCCTTCCTGCCTTCAGAATCCTGGAGCATAGACAGGACAAGTCAGGATCCTGGAGGGGAGAGAGGAGGAAAAGGGGAGACAAATGAAAAGAGAATATCTCAGCAGAGAAACAGAAACTATTTTGTTTTTAATTCTGTCTGACAAAGAGAATAGAAAAAAAGATTGAAGGTAATGAACACACTTTTAAGGATCTGTGGACCTGTACCAAAAGTGTGAAAGGCCAGGCACAATGGCACACCCCTTTAATCCCAGCAAAGGCAAGGAGGATCACAAATGTGAGGCCAGAGGCAGCCTGCATAATTTATCGAGACCCTGTCTCAAAATACAAAGTAAAAAATGGGCTAAAAAAGCTCAGTGGTTGAGCACTTGCAAAAAGCATGACTGAGGCCCTGAGTTCAACTCCTCAGAACCACACAAAAAATAAAATAATAAATAAATAAGTAAATAGATAAATAAATAAATGGCCAGTACTTTAAATTCCTTTGCAGACAGTGAGAAGAGATTGAGAGATGAATTACAAAGGGACAAGAGGAAATTGCTATGGATTGGGTGTTGATTGTCCTTTTTGAGAACTCGTGCTGAAATTTAATTCCCATTATGAGAGATTTATTAACAGGTAGAAATTTAATCCAAGTATTTTAGTTAGAGTGTCTATAGCCATCCCATCATGGTGTCTGGTCCCACCTGATCTTGGAAGCTAAACAGGGTCAAGCCTGGTTAGTACTTGGATGAGAGACCGCCTGGGAATATCAGATGCTGAAGGCTTGGGAGAAGGACCTGCAGCCCACTCCTGAAACAATCAGCCATGAAACAACCTATGAATAGCAGAAAAGCACTGACATAGTGGTGGGCGTGACATCATGTTGGAGAATGTTTCATTCTGTTGTGCATAGCGGTCGCTATGAGTTGGACCTGACCCAATGGCACCTAACAACAACAACAACAACAACAATTGTATTTAGAAGTGGGGCCTTTTGGAAGTGAATAAGATTAAATAAATATATTGGGGTGGGGGCTGGGGATGTAGCTCAGTGGTAGAGCATCTGCCTAGCATGTGAAAGGCTCTCTGTTTGATCTCAGGACTGCAAGAAAAAGGGGAAAAAATCAAGGTGAAACCCCCATGATTGAATACTACTGGCTTTATGGGAATGAGAAGAAAGAAAAACACACATGCACACACATGCACACACCTGTCTCTCACAAGGTGACTCCTTATTCCTTGGATCTCTACCATTAAGGACAGCAGCAGCTGCAGCTTCTGACAGTGGACCAGAACCATGAGTCAAAACAGACCTCTTCTCCTTGTAACTTGCCCAGTCTCTGGTATTGTGTTCATTGTAGCATAAAATAGACTAAGTCAGAAACTTCCTGGAAAATGTTCCTTCACTTGATTATACTAACGATTTGTACATGTGTGGAAACTCATCCAATTGTATATATTAAATATGAGTTTAATGTCAATTGGACTCCACTGAAATTGTTTTAAAAATTTAAAATTTTTCAACACAAAAAAGAAGTGTACTTCTATACTCAAATAAGATGAATGATTTTTATTTTCATCTTTATTCTTTACTGTATTTTCTAAACTTTCATTATATACTTGTCTTTCTTTTGTTTTCAAATTCTATGTTTTGAAATTGGGAAAAGTTTAAATTATTGTTTTTTGAAATAAGTAACTTCCATTAGATATTAGTACTCATCTGATTATGTATTTGAGTTTTACCTGATGAAGTTTCAAAGATTTAAATTTTATATTTACTTGATTTATTGATTTTTGTATAAATGTGTTATTTGTTTCATTGCATTTGAACTATCATTTTAAACATGCCTCTGTATTAGAACTTTGATTCCTGGTCATATGAAATTAAAGAAAAGCAAAGAAATACCTGTCTTACTATACTTATATAGATCAAGCTTCTGCCACAAATAACATAACCCAATTTATAACCCAGAATGAATATGGGTTAAAACCACCATTGGAGTTCATTATTAATATTTTCCTTTTACTTTCACATGTTAAAATTAATTTAGTTATGATTTTTTGCTATTATACTGACCTTTGTTTCCATAACTACTTTAAATACTGCATAAGAATTGTGTGTGTATTCTTAAACATATTACTTTTAATATGTGACAATGAAAACTCATATTTTTTAATGTGGACAGAAGAAATACATAACTTTCTGAGTAAATGTATTTGTATTTGTCATTGATAATTTGCTGGAATATACAGTGTAAATAAAAGAAGACGAAGGCAATTGATTTTATATAATATTGTCTCTCAATGACTTTCTTTTTTTAATAGGTCCCGTTCGGATTTTATCACATACTTCTCTTTTTTGTTATTAGAAATTACAACCTAAGCCAATGTACCTTCATTTAGAGTTCAACTAAAGAAAAAGCAATTTCAAGTATTTGTAGATAAGATTTAATTAATAACCTGGTCAGTGTTGCTGATGGTAATTACATTTCATCAAAGCATTGTCATCAAACGTCCACAGTAATAAGCAGAGTCTTGTAGGCTGTGCCACAGACAAAGGCAGAGCCCAAGATTAGATCTTGTTTGGAGGTAATAATTTATTTTAAGATGAGAATCTAAACAACAAAAGGGAGTGCCAAGGCAGAATGAAACAGGGAAAGAGGAAACGGTAACCTAGTAGACATTATCAAGATGGTTGACTCTACAGACAGCTCTGCCTCAATCCCACAGGACCCTCTGAAGAGCCACGTAACGTGTTTCAGAATTGCCCACCCCATGGACAGAAAGGGATATATTCATTTGCCAACTCTCATCTCCATTACTAAAGACCTCTTGGTGGAGCAATAACTCCCTCATCCTCTGTATGACTCTCAAGGGCTTAACAGTCTCCACAGAGCTTCCCAAGAGGAAATCTGAGGGAAGTTGCTGCCACATCACATTTACTGACAACTGACTGCCTCTGCATGGCTGAAGTGAAAGCATGGACCAAGGAAATGGCAGGTAGAGCTTAAGAGGTAATAAAACAGAGCTTTAGGGATGAGTGTAACAAAGAAGAGAAACAATGCAATTCCACAAGACACTTTAGAACAAGAAGAATTACATCACCTTCCAATACACACACACACACACACACACACACACACACACACACACGAGCACTCGTGTGAGTCTGTGAGAGCGTGCATGCACGTACCTGTCTTAGAGCTGGCTTCCATCAGTTTGCAAGAATCAATTATGTTCATCTCTTACAGACTCAGTTCAGGGATATCAAGTTGGTAGACTGAAATGATCAAAGATCAGAATTTTGAGACTACAGAAACTGGGAAACTCTAAAAACCAGAGAAATGTTAGTGGGAGGAAGGGCCTAGGGAGGCTGCACAGAGCTGGCTTATTAACTTATCAGTATTACAAGTATATTGCTGTTGTTATTAGGTGACACTGAGTCAGGTGCACCTCAGCAACCCTCTGTACAACAGAATGAAACACTCCCTGACATTGCCATGCCCAGCACTATGTCAGTGCTTCTCTGCTATTCGTAGGGTTTTTAATGGCTGATTGTTTTGAGATTGTTTCAGGAATGGGCTGCCACATCCTCCTCCCATCTTGGGGATGCTGGAGATTAAACCCAGGCCTCAGAGCATGCATAGCAAGCATGCTACTAACGGAGCTAAACCCCAGCCCTGTGAATGTGTACCTAGGTATATATCCAAGCAGGTATGAACAGACAGATAAACACACATGAAACTGGGCATGGTGACACATGCCTGTAATCCAAGCAACTCAGGAGTCAGAGGCAGGAGGATCTTGAGTTTGAGGTGAGAAGCAGCTTGTGTGACTGAGACCCTGGCTCAAAATAAAAAAAAAATAAATAAATGGGCTGGGGCTGCAGCACAGCAGAAGAGCACTTGCAAAGGGTGTGCGAGGCCCTGGTTCAATTCCTTGTTCTTGTTGTTGTTGTTGTTGTTGTTGTTGTTAGATGCTGTTGAGTCATGTCCAACTCATAGTGACCCTCTTAGGGTTTTCAATGGCTGACTGTTTTGGGATTGCCTTAGGAGTGGATTGCCAAGTCCCTCTCCCATTTTTGTGGTGCTGGGAATAGAACTCGAGACCTCAGAGACTGCAGAGCAGTGCTCTACCAACTGAGCTAAATCCCAGCCCGGTTCTACTCCTACATACCATAAATAAATAAATAAATAAATAAATAAATAAATAAATAAATAAAACATATCACACATGACTCTTTTATGACTCATTTATAAGTTGGTAACTTGTATCATTTTGGTACAATAAATGATGCAATAAGTTGCATTTTAAAAATAATGATCTTGCAGTTCCAAAAATGAAACTAACCATAGAAACCCTGCTGTGAAGAAACAAACATAAAATATGAATACAATGTTACTGTCACCACCAGCCAATCCTCCCTAATTAACTTGTTAAATAAGGAGGGAAAAAATGATATTACAATATTCATATTATTACCTGAACAATTCATTTGTTATGAGATGAATTGTGGTCCTTTCAAATTTATATTATAATCTCTAGTATCTCAGAATGTGACCACATTTGGGGCTAGAGTCTTTAAAGAGGTAATTAGGTTAAAAATGGCCTGGCAGCCGTACTACTGTGCTGATCTCCTCAGATATCTGAAGCTAAGCAAGGTCAGACCTGGTTGGTACTTGGATGGGAAACCTCCTGGGAATACCAGGTTCTGTAGGCTTGGGAGAAGGACCCAGCAGTCCGCTCCCATTAAACAGCCACTGAAAACCCTATAAATAGCAGAGAAGCACCAACAATACTGTTTTACCTGTTGTACATAGGGTCTCTATGAGTTGGAAACCGACTGGACGGCACCTAACAACAACAACAAGTTAAAATGAGGTCATTAGGGTAGACCCTAATTTAGTATGACTGCTGTCCTCACAAGAAGAGGAAAGAAAAACACAAGACACAAATACATAGAAAATGGTGAGAAGACACTGGGGAAAGAGGATCATCCACAAGCCAAGGAGAGAGACCTGAGTAGAAACCAGTCCTGCTGACACCTTAATCTTGGACCTCTATCCTCCAGAACTGCAAAAACAAACAGACAATCAAAAAAACTTTTTTTTTTTTTTTTGCAGTACTGGGATTTGAACCAAGGGTCTTATGCATGCTGGGCAAGTGCTCTACCATTGAGCTGCACCCTCAGCCCTCAGCTTCTATTATATTCTTTATTTGGGGGCAGAAGCTCACTAAGTTACACAGGTGCCTCTTGTCTCAAACTCACGATCCTCTTGTCTTGGCCTTCTGAGTGACTGGTTCTCAGGTGTGTACCACAGTGCCCCAGCTCAAGAAAATAATGTTCTTTTGTGTAAGCCATGCAATCTGTGGTTCTTTATTATAGCAGCAGTGAGAACCTGCAATTTGCAAGATCTTACTTATGACTGAGGAACCACAAGCTTCAACCAATATGGAGGAAACTCTGGTGACCAAAGTAGACAGAAAGCCTTTGTCACAGGAAAGAGTTTATTCCAACGACTCAGAAGAGACAAAAGAGAGAGAGAATCCTGCAAGGAGAAATGCTTCAATTCTACAGTTATCATCACTCCTGGGAACTGGGGCTATTCTACTTATGTTTCCCCAGGTACTCTTTTAGGAAAATAGATATTCTAAGGACTAGAGAGATGTAACTCAGTAGTAGAGTATTTGCCTAGCACATGCAAGATCCTGAGTTTGATCCCCAGGACTGCCAAACACACACATACACACACACACACACACACACACACACACACACACACACACACACACACATTGTAATGAAAGACTTCTATCATACTTCAAATTTGTATCTTGGTGCTTCTAATCTACCATGTACTCAAATGTTTCTTATGGTGAATACTTTAAGTTCTGGTGAAATGCACTAATAGCAGAATCAAGAAATAGCTATTTAACAAAAGTAATAGCTATTAGGCTATAATAATTATGATCATTACTCTAGAATTTTTCTTCAGTCTGTCTCTCTTTCTCTCTTCCCTTTTTAAAAATAGAACATTCTTGGTCCTGATACAAAGGAGTTAAATTCTTGCATATCTAAAATGACCCAGATTCCTGCAGGCAAGAAAGCCTTATTATTATTTTTAATGTATTTTTACTTTGTTAATGGTCACTTTATTATGTTATGAAATGAACATCTAAGTATGGCAAAATTCATAGTGGTGAATTTACTAAAGTCTAGTAGTTCATTCTTTTCTTTAATTTTTCTTATAAATATGCACAGAAACATCTCCCTTGTCAGATGTAAGCATATAAATTCTAAAAGAAAGAAATTGTAATGAATTTCTATCATTTGCGCTAACATTCTTAAGTGCTTATTACCTGTAAAACAGTAACCTAATACCACACTGCTGTATGACATAAGTAATTGGTATGTTGGGTGTTGTATTCTTAATGCATGTGAAAAGAGGCAGGAAGAGATAAGGAGAAAGACTTTATTTTTACATTTTTCATAGGTTATTGTTGTTAGTGAAAGAAGAGGATTTAGCTTCAGACAGACTTGTCTCTACCAATAACTGCCCTTCCATGTAGTCTGGAGCAAATTAAATAATCTCCCTAAGCTTTGATTTTTTCGTCCTCAAACAAGGAATGTAATACAACATAATTCACAGGGTTAATGAAAATTATAGCTGAGATAATCCATATCAAATCTTAGCACAGTGCATGGAAGAATCTTAGATTCAATGTTAAATGCAAATTGAAACAAAATAAGACATTGTTATTATCTGAAATAATCTCATCTATAAAATGGAGATAACAACAATAGCTAATTTTAAGGGATATTGTGAGGAATAAATGAGACTATAAATGTAAATTGCCTAGAAAAATGCTTAGAACAAAATAGTTAATCAAGAAGTGCTGGCTATTTATCATCATTGGATTTACCATTGAAATAAGGTCATCTTTTACATGCTCATATTTTTAGAGTGCTTATAATTTGGCGCCTCCTGGTGTTCACATTGGACATCACAATGTTGAAACCATGAGTAAATCTTTAGCTAGTAACTTACATCAGAACTTCCTTAAGCTATTATCATTTACATACTATTTTGCAATGTCCCCATAAGATGTTACTTATTTAATATTTCTATTTAATTGACTTAGTTTTAAAGGTAATTTCAACATATTCTCGAACCAATTTTCAATCATGAAAATGAAAAATGAATACAGATCTAATAATATACATTAAAATAAATGTGTAACAATTAACATAGAAAAATCTTAATTTGAGTACTAATAAGAATCATACCTCATACATCATTTTGTAAAAGACTAGATATATTTTAGGGAAGGTTTCACAAAGAAAGTAATTTTTTAAATTTGAATCTTTAAGAACTATTTTTTAACTTGATGAATGAGGGGACAAAGAATTTTACCGGTACAGATTAAATTACATGTAAACACAGAAAGTTATGGAAGCACTTGCCTCATCGTGGAAACTGCAAGCTATTACAAATGTCTGGAACCCAGAGTACCAATGAGTGAGTGGCTGGGCTGAGCATACATGAAAACAGGTGGAGAGTGCCCACTGTAGAAAAACTCTTGTGGTCTTTGGAGGACAGAGCACTTATTATATGTAAAACCATCATTTTTCCAGGAACAGGGACCATGACATTTTAATAAATCCTTTCACCCAAGAAAGCTTAATATGTGTATTTGTGATGTGTGTGTGTTTGCATATGTGTTAGTGCAGGATGTTTTGGCAAGAGTAACTTGGAGATAGTGAAAGATGAAACAAATAAAAGAGAGTAAAGTAAAAAGCAAAATTCTTAGACTGTATGAGGAATAACACTGTAAAAGAAATTTTTTTCCTGCAGGATTTTGTATTATGTAAGCAGTTTGATGGATCCTGTTTGCTCTCAGGTTGATTTTATTCACCATCATTTAGAGTGGCTGCTCTACTCATTTGACAGTTATAGGGAATAATGCATTTTCCTTACTGAACTGGTTTAGAATGTCAGATTGCTTGAGAGTTCCTGCAGCTTGTCAGATTGTGTTAATCTTCTTCATTTTTTTGGTGAATTCTTTAAACTGTTGACTTAGCTCACGAATAGAGAAGATCTTTTCTTTCTCCAACAAAGAAAACAGATTATTGGTTAACAGATATCGCTAGATATGCAGAAAGTGAACCAGCCCAACATAGATGTAAGTCAATATAGCCAGAGAAACTCAACACACTTTTCTGTTTTCAAATTCTTCCATGAACAGTATACAACATTCATTTTAAGTAAATTTAATTTGTTAACTTTGGGTGTTAATTTATATTTTCAGTGAATACTCCCTAATATTTTTATAGAATGAACTATGGTGGTAACTACTCAGGAATAGGGGGAAAGAAAATTAGAAATCAAAGGCAATCTAGCATGATGGTTAAGAATAGAGGCTGAGGAGTTGAACTGGGTTTCATATCCCAGCTCTACTGCTATTAGCTGTTTTCTCTAAGCCCTTTAATAATCAAAGACTAAACTTTTCTGTCTGCAATGTGGAAATAATACTGACCTCTAAGAAGATTTTATACACACATGTATACTTATATTGATATGATCATCATTTTATCACAGTCCAACATAAAATTGCTCATATTAACTTAATCAGTAATATTACTTTGGTTTTTTTCTTTCAAAATGAAAGTAGGAATGGAATGGCATTGATAATGAAATCATCTGGCATTCTAGATTATCCCTGAATTGTCGGTACCTAATTATCAGAATTGGGGCTGGGATTTAACTCAGTTGGTAGAGTGCTGCGCTGCAGTCTCTGAAGTCCAGAGTTCAATTCTCAGCATCACGAAAATGGGAGAAGGATTTGGCAATCCACTCCCAAGGCAATCCCGAAACAGTCAGCCATTGAAAACCCTAGGAGGGTTGCTATGAGTCGGATACCGACTTGACGGCACCTAACAACAACAACAATTATCAGAATTAACACTTCATTTCAGTGGGGCTGATCTTAGCTACCAGTCTTCCTCTACCTGTGACACCTTTGTATCCACCTGTAACATCTTTGTATCTGTTGCTTGATTTTCTTCATCTCCTTAGAAAACTTTTTCTTCACCCCACAAACCATCTTACTACACACTTCTGTTTGCATGAAGTCTTGCTCAAAATCTACTTGTCCTTAAACATCTGCCTGACATCTGCTTGACACTGCTGTTCATCTTGGTGATTCTGAAATTTTCTGAATCCCAATTGCTATGATTTGAATAGCCAATGAACCCCATACTCATGCTTAAACACTTGGTCCCCAGCAAGTGTTGCTGTTTTGGGAGACTGTGGAACTTTGGAAGTTGGGACCCAGCTAGGAGAAGTAGAATGTGAGAGGTGAGCTTTGAGGTTTTGATCCCTGGTTTGGGCCCCTGGTGCTTGTTGGTCTTTCTTCCTCTGTCTCCCATGATGGAAATGCCCTCCACCACACACTCCTGCTTCCTCCTTAGCTGGGCCCTCCCTACCAATATGAACGAAATCTCTGAAACCATGAGCTAAAAATAAATCTGTCCTCCCTTAGATTGTTCTGTCAAGTATATTGTCACAATGATGCAAAAACTGACTAACACAAAAATGATAATGCCAAACATTTCTTTTTTTACAGGTAAACCCACCATATTATAAATCATGAAAGATGTCTGTTGTTGTTGTTGTTAGGTGCCATCGAGTTGGTATCCAACTCATAGCGACCCTCATAGGGTTTTCAATGGCTGACTCTTTCGGATTGCCTTGGGAGTGGATTGCCAGGTCCCTCTCCCAGACAGATGTCTACGAGTTTGTTTTTAATGTTTCTGCAACATTATATGGAATGACAGATGGTCCTGACTTATGATGGTTCAATCTAGAATTTTTTGTCTTTATAGTAATGCAACAGCATATTCACATGATCATTCTAGTTTCTTACTCAGTTTTCAAAAAATTGCACAAGATGCATGGTACTTTATCATAAAGCAGGCTTTGTGATAGATGATTTTCTCCAACTCAGACTACTTAAGAGTTCTGGGCACCATTGAAGGCAGGCCAGGCTCAGCCATGATGTTCAGTAGGTTCAGTGTATTAGATGCATTTGTGACTTATGATATTTGCAACACATAGTGTGTTTATCAGGACATAATCTCATAAAAATCAAGCAGCATTTGCGTTTTCATTGCCATCATGACTTTCATTTTCTGGGGGCTCTAACTGAACCTTTGCTTGAGACAGTACTTCATCTTAAATTTTCTCAATCAAAATCATCAGATAAATCATTAATTATATTTTATGTTATTAGATATGATAATGAGTGATTATATTACCCATTTGTAAGACTATATTTGCCTTTTATCAACTGGCTTCATGTTATCCTGAGCAGTATCCATGGGAGGGTTTCAGGCACCATCTCAAGATCCAGTATTTATTCTTGGCAATATGTTGTCTTCACATCACCTAAAGCACACCAAGTGGATGCCCACCACCTTGTCCACCTATCAAATCATCATAGATCAATAAGGTAAGATGTCAGTATGACTACTATTGTTTCTTCAAATTCTAGGAAATTATGAAGAAAATATAAGTAATGAAAAAATTTTGTATTAGTAAATTTGAATTTGGCAAATGAAAATGTCTCATTCTCTAATTCTGATAATATGATACCATCCCCCTAAATAAAAATAAAAATATTCTTAAATTATCAAAAATGTTAAATATACTTTTAAAATAAAAACATGAGACTAAATATGATAAGGAAAAAATGAAGACAGAATAGAATTATGAGCAGATATCTTCTTTTTTTCCCTCTCCTCTCTTTCCCTCTTCTTTCCTCTCCTTTCCCTTTCTCCTTCTCCTTCCTTCTTTCTTTCTTCAATCTCTCTCTCTCCCTCTGTCTGCTTCCTTCCTTCCTTCTTTCCTCTCTCCCTTCCTCCCTTCTTTTTGACACAGCTTGCCATGTTGCTGGAACACACTTTGTAGCCCAGACTGTCCTCCATCCTCCTCAGGCTTCCAAATGCTAGAATTACATGAGTAGGCAATCCATACCCAGCTCAGGTGCAGCTTCTTACTTCCATTTATGAGAAGGGAAAAAAATCTTTCAACCACAAACAATGGGAAGCCAAAAGGAAGAGTATTCTTCACAAAGTTTAGATTTAAAAAGGACTATAACTTTAGGTAAAGGAATATTTGAATAAACTCAGCCACACAAGCATACAAAAAAAAAATGACTCTATCTCTGGGAGAAGACTCTTCCCAAGCATTTCTATGCAATGTGAATTTGGGGACTGAATTAACACCATTCACATGGCTTCAAAAAAATCATGAGGCTGGAACTGTCATTTAAAATAGATCCTCAGTTGCCTGTTAGAAGCAAATGCAATTTTCCCCCTCTATGAACATCTACTCCTCCTAAGGCACAAATAGCCTACAGGTTTGTTGGTATTGCTGTTAGTTCAAGAAATGTGAAATCGAAGTGGAAAAACCATAAAACATAAAATGAAACAGGCACTACTAGTGAGAATCAAAAGAATCAAGGACTTCTACTAGAATGACCAAATGGAATACAAATGAAGTACATTTAATCCATTTGAAGAAATTAAAAGAACTAACTCATAATTGTGGTAGGCTGAGTAATGATACCACAAAAGATATCCATATTTTAATCCTGGTATGAATGTTACCTCACTTTATATGGTTAAACACACACACACACACACACACACACACACACACACACACACACTTTAGCCAGTAATCCCTGTGAGGCGGATAGTGAGTAGCTGAGGAAGGAAGGCATGAGGATTGCAAGTTGGAGGCCAGAGACAGCCTGTAGTAACTCAAGATAAAAATAAAAATGGGACTCCTGGCATCTGTTCTTGTCTGATCTTGGAAGGTAAGCAGAGTCGGACTTTTTAGTCCTTGGATGGGAGACCGCCTGGGAATACCAGGTGCTGTAGGTTGGGAGAAGGACCCAGTAATCCACTCCTGAAACAATCAAAAACCCTATGAATACCAGAGAAGCACTGACAATAGTGCTGGGCATGGCACAATGTCAAGTCTTGTTTCATTCTGTTGTACATAGGATCACTATGAGACAGACCTGATTCCAGGGCACCTAACAACAGGAATATGGCTCAGTGGTAGAGCACTTGCAAAGTATGTTCATGTGCAGTGCCCTGGGGTCAACCTCCAAGAACTAGGGGGGAAAAAAAAAACCTTTGCAAATGTGATTAACTTAAAGATTTTGAGATGAGATTATCCTGGATTATCCAGATGGAATCTAAATGACATTGAATGTATCTGTATAAGAGGAAGCCAGAGGAGATTTGACACAGCAAGGCAAAAGGGAAGAAAAGTCAGTATGATGAAAGACAAAGATGGAAGTAATATGATCACAGCCATATGCCGGCAGTCACCAGAAGCTAGAAAAGGCAAAGAATGGAATTTTCCTTATACCCTGGAGTGAGCACAGCCCTAGCCAACAGACTGATGTCACCCTATTGAATTAAATGTTGCAATTATTACCATAAATTTAAATTATGTGATATATAAATATGTAAATTACATCAAACATAAAGAATAAAGAAGATTAGACATAACTAAAGAGAAGATTAGTTACTAGAAGATAGAACTGAAAATATTTCATTGGTAAAAAGAAAATGAGACAAACAGATGGAATATGTGAAGGAACACTTAAAATATATGGAAGTTGGAAAATAAAGATTACTATACATAAATCATGCCTGCCGTCATAGCCCAGTGGCATCTGATCGCGTCAGATTTCAGAAGCTAAGCAGGATCAGGCCTGGTTAATGCGTAGATGGGAGACCGCCTGGGAACACCAGGTGCTGTAGGCTTCAGAGACTGACTTGGCAACCCACTCCCAAAAATCAATCTGCCATTGAAAACCCTATCAAGAGCAGAGAAGCACTAACTAACAACAGCGTTTCCCCTGTTGTATGTAGGGTCTCCTGTTGTATGTATGAGTCAGATACTGACTTGTCGGCACCTAACAACATACATAAATCAGAATTATATAAAGAGAATAAAAGGAAAAACTATACTTAAAATGGTAGACTGAAGATTTTCCTGGTTTGATGGAAGAGTACCATAACAAATCCAAGCATAAAAATGTAAAGAAGATGAAAGTTAATGTGAGCAATGTACAATGAAATGCATGTATAGAAATATCATAATGAGAACCATTAAGTTGTGCATTAAAAATTACTAATAAAAACATTTAAAACATAGTTTAAAAAGAACATATGAAATATCTACATAGAGATAAAAAATGTAAAGAAATCCAAACATAGATGAACATTAGAGAAAATACAGAATAAAACACCAAAGATAACCTCAGTACTTGGGAAGTTGAGACAGGAGGATTGATGCTAGTCTAAGGCCAGCCTGAGCTATACAGAAAGACCCTGTAAAAAAACAAAACAAAACAAAACAAAACTTAAGAACAACCAGAATAAAAATAGATATGATTTACAAAGAAATAAAATTATTATGATAGCTAACTTTTTAGTGCAATTTTTAAATCACAATATTTTCAGATCCTGAAAGAAATAAATTTTAAACATACACTTGAATAACTAAACTTCCTTCAGATACCAGTGAGGAGAGGAACTTCTAAAAGATGTACACTAATACCAAAAAAGACATAAAAATAAGAAAATACTTCAATATTTTGCTAATAAAATTGCAAACTGTAATTGAAACAAATTCCAAGAAAATATAGCTTACCAACATTGATCAAAAAGAAATAAAACCCAAAAATAATCCTATAAACAATTAACAACATTGAATAAGTACCTACAATTTTTACAAGAAAACACCTGGCTCAAATGATTTTACATGTGAGTTCTGCCAGCAATAAAGAAATAATTCAAAACTTATACAACCATGCCAGGCTATATAAACAGAAAACTCTCTACATCTGATTCTATGAGACTAAGATAACCATGACAATAATTATGGACAAGGACAGATTTTAAAAAATGCATGCTCTTCTAAATGGATATTGCTAAATAACATTTTACATCCACCTGAATATCTTTCTGGGGCTAGGGTTTAACTCAGTTGGTAGAGTGCTGCTCTGCGCTCTCAGAGGCCATGGGTTCCATCTCCAGCACTGTGAAAGTGGGGGAAGGACCTGGCAGGCCACTCCTGAAACAGTCCCAAAACAACCTGCCATTGAAAATGCTATAAAGAACAAAGAAGCACTGACACAGTGCCAGTCATGGCACAGTGTCAGGAAGTGTTTTGTTCTGTTGTACACAGGGTTGATATGAATCAGACCTGACTGGAAGTCACCTAACAACAACAAAATATCTTTCTATGTGGCAGGGGCTAGAAAAATAAAATCTATACTTCTCATACTCCCTTGCTGGTAGGATTCTGGATATGATTTAGGTTTCACAGTGAGATTCACATAATATTTAGAAGGTACAAGAGAGTAGAGGTATTTTCTGGCAACTATTAGCTATCTTTGCTGGTTAGCAAGGTCCAGTGCAGTATAGTAGCTTTGCATGCACATTCTTCAGCTTCTTGACTCCCACAGGCTACTTCATCTGTGGAATGGTTATTCCAGACTTAGTTGTCATACCTCCAGTGATGGTATCAGTGTGGTAGTGCTCTCAGTAGGACCCTCCTATTTTCTGTTAGTTGTCATTCTAAGAAACACAGATAGGATTTGCTCCTGTCAGATTCTCAATGTTTATGTAAGACCCTAATTTTCTATATCAAATCCCTTCCTACTTAAAAAAAGTCTGAACTGGTTTCTGGTTCCTGCACTGAACCCTGATTGATAACTAGGATAGAATCACATATAAAGAAGCAAATATTTTAAGCAAACTATTAATGAGCTAAGTAGGGTTGACCCCAAGGGTGCATTTACATTAGCAAGTGCATTAATGATACATCACATTAAAAGATTTAAAATATATATATTTATCTCATCAACTGCATAAAATTTACTTTGAAAACACTCAACATCTAGGAGGCTGAGGCAAGAGGATCATCTGTTCCAGGCTAGAGGCAGCCTGTGCATCTTAGGGAGAAACTGTCTTGACATAAAGAATTAAAACGAGGGCCAGTGGTGTGGCTCAGTGGAACAGCATCCTCCTACCATATGTGAGGCTGTGGAGTCAACAAAACTCAATTGCATTTTTAAACCTCAAAAGGCTAGAAATTATCATTTAAAAGACACCATTACTAATCACAACACAGAATAAGAAATATAGGAAGGAATATAACAAAAAATGTTCAATGTCTTCATGAAGAATATGATAAAATTTAATCAAATGATATTGAAGAAGACTTAAATGAATGGAGTTAGTTACTACATTTATGAAAGGGAGATTTGAATTTCCTTAAATTTATCTGAAGATTCTATGTAATTTTGACCAAATTTCTAGTAGTATTTTTTGTAGAATCTGTTCTATGAAGTTTAAAATGTCTGTGAAAGGATAAAGGGCTATGGATGGGCAAGATACATTTGAAGAGGAAGAACAAGCAGGGAGATTCTCTTTGGCAGATATTAAGTTTTAGTAGAAAATTATATTAATTAAGATGCAAGAGTATTGATCTTGTGGCAAATAAATTGACCAATGGAATAGAATAGATATTTCAGAAGTAAAATCATATATATGTGGAAATGTGATGTATGGTACAGTTAGAATTGCAAATCGGTAGGAAAATCGAGATACTTCTAATAAAGATGTATTAGATTGTATGGGGAAAATGCACTTGGACCCCTTCAGTCTTTAAACAAAATTAAATTCATTTAAGTTGCAAGACATTTTTTAAATGTTAAAAATAATAATACTTTT
This sequence comes from Pedetes capensis, assembly GCA_007922755.1. Taxonomy (NCBI): domain Eukaryota; kingdom Metazoa; phylum Chordata; class Mammalia; order Rodentia; family Pedetidae; genus Pedetes; species Pedetes capensis. The sequence goes on along the minus strand of VMDO01006980.1, from coordinate 38,392 downwards.
AGAAGAAAAATATATGGCATATTTGCAGTTCCAGGATAATGACTGTTTTCTCACACAAAAGTACAAAGGGTGATGAAAACTGATTAATTTATCATGTTAAAATTAGAATATCTTTTTGTTAAGAGATATAAAAAATGAGAGGAGATGCTATGCACAGGAGAAAATGTTTGTAACATGTATAACTGACAAAGGATTACTATATAGAAATTTTCAAGAACTCCCAAAAGTTAACCAGAAAATGCAAATATCCTAGTAGAAAAGTGGACAAAAGGCATGAGAAAATATACCCAAAGAGAAAATAGAATAGTCAATAATCATATGAAGAGATTTCCAATCTCATTATTATTTGGGAGAATGCATACTCACAGTGCAATAAAATGCAATTTTTAGTCAATAGGCTGAAAACACGTAGGAAGCATTCTGCTTAATTTTTAAAATTTCAAAAAATAAATATATTGAAGATGTATGTGCAGGTAATTATAAAGAATAATCATATGAGCCTGTTCCATTTGCACAGCCATTACAATTTACAAAAGGTTTTACATGTTGACAAGATAGAGCAAGAGGTATTCTTATGCATTGCTAAGAAAGCATGAATGGCCATCATACCACAGACCCCTGCATCTCCATATTCAATGGAGCACTCTTCACAATAGCAAGGATATGGAACCAAACAAGATGCCCATCAACAGAAGAATAGATAAAAAATATGGTACAAATACACAATGGGATATTATTCAGTAATTACAAATGGAATAATGTTATTTGCAGCAAAATGGATGAAACTGGAGAAAATTATCTTAAGTGAATGAACATAAGCTCAAAAAGAGAAATACCCTATGTTCTCACTCATTTGTGGGAGCTGAATTTTACTTAAAGGAAGAAAAAATCCTATATATAAGTTAATATATAAAAATGCACAGTTTAACTTAGCAAAGAAGGGACAATATAAAGAGTAAAAAAGAGGGAGGGAACTAGCAGAGGGAAGCAAAAATTTTGGAAGGTGGGATGGGGAAAAGAATCAACATAGAGGGATAAAGGTGGAGAGGATAATCTCAGTGTAAACAATGCAACTTCACAAGTACATGGGAAAAATCGGGGAACCTAAACAAATATGCCTATGAGTTTTATTGCATATTAGTCAAGAAGTTCCATAAACCTCATAAATTGATAAAAGTATAACCAAAAGTGATGTAATAGTTGCATAATGGAAAAGGCAAATGATGTATTACTCTGTACCCCACCAACATTTACCAATAAAGGAGAAAAAAAAGAAAACATAAAAAAGAATGAATGAAAATAGAAACAATTTTTAAAAGTAATTTAGAATTTATCACAAAAGATAACATTTGCGGGGCTGGGGTTTAGCTCAGTGGGTAGAGTGCTGCGCTGCAGCCTCTGAGGTCCCGAGTTCAATTCCCAGCACCGCAAAAAAAAAAAAAAAAAAAAAAAAAAAAAAGAAAAAAAAAAAGATAACATTTGCATAAGCTTTCAATCCAGCTATTCTTTTTTCTTTTTTTTCTTTTTTGTTTTTTTAAAAGGATATCTTCCCATTTATTTGTGTCTTTAACTTCCTTCACCAGTATTTTATTATCATTGGTTAAATTTATTCCTAAGTATCCTGTTTTTTTTTCTTTATTAGTAAATGATGATGGGGTACAGAGTAATACAGCATTGGCTTTTTCCATTAGGTATCCTTTACATCACTTCTGGCAACATTTTCATCAGTCTACAAAGTTTATGGAGCTTTATGGCTAATATGTAGTAAAACTCTGATGCTTATTTGGGTTATATTCCCCTATTTTTCCAACATAATTCATGAAGTTGTGCTGTTTACATTGAGATTGTCCTCTCCCCATTCATCCCTCCACATTGACCCTCCTCCCCATCCCATCATCTCCCATCTTTACTTCCCTACACTAGTTCCCTCCCTCCTCCTTTCTACTCTTTATATTGTCCCTTCTACACTAAGTTTAATCAGCAATTCTATTTCTAAGTATACATTTTGTAGGGATGCGGCCTAGAGAGGCAGCACACCTCAAGACCTATCTGGCCTGATTGGAGGTCTGGGACTCGTTCCCTGGGAAGTAACCTTGGCCCTACATCCAGGACCTTTTGGGCATTGAGTGAGCCAGAATGACTCTGGCATCCAACTGCCTCCTCAAACCCCTAGACACCTGATTGGCCATCTCTCAATTAGTGTACAACCCCTGATTGGGTAGTTAAGGAACAACATCTGATTGGTTCCCATTACGATGCCACATCTGTATCTCCCTCCTGATCCAATCACCTCTTAGTACATGGCAGCGTCTGATTGGTCCCTGAAGGGTATATAGACACAGTGCATAGGGCAAGCAGCAGCTGCGGTCTAATCACCAACCCATACATTGAAGCAGAATAAAGAGCTGTTGAAGAGCACTTGAGCTGTGAGCATCGTCCTTTGGGAACAAGAAGCAAGGAGCAACCATGAGCATAAATCTCTGAGCCTGCCTTTCTCAAAGCTTGTCAGAGTAGCTGTGGGCATAAGCCTCCTTTCTGGGCAGGGCGGTTCTTCAGCAGCACCCTCACCAGTTAGCGGATCTCCAGGGGCAGAGCTTAGCTCCAGGGCCTGGAGCAATGCCCCTTGATCAAGGACACCCCACAAAATTTCAGCAGAATTGTATATATTTGTATAAACAAGAATGTTTATAGTAGCCCTTGTTTGTAATAACAAAAAGCTAAAAACAAATATAATGACATTTAAAAGAAGAATGGGCACATAAGTTCATTGTGTATTTAGTCCAACCCAAATTATATGTGTTCCTTTTCTTAATGCAATTTAAAAATTTTAAATATTTATTTTGTTCATTGAAAGAGTAACATGTTCATTAAAGGAAAGTTAGAAAAACTCACAGGCCAAATCATTCATACTCTCCCAAATAAAACAACAATTATTAACACAATATTTCCATTAATCTTTTTAAAACATATGCTCTCTGCCTTTAAACATGGTTAAAATATACTTTTCTATGTAGTTTTCCCTTGATTTTATTATTTGGTGAATTTTTTATCAGGTTTTCCCATGATACTATATGCTTTTTGGAGAAGGGCCTGGCAATCCACTCCCAAGGCAATCCCGAAACAGTCAGCCATTGAAAACCCTATGAGGGTCGCTATGAGTCGGATACCGACTCGACCGCACCAAACAACAACAACATATGCTTTTTATCATTGTGTTTTTAGAATCATCTCACTGATTGATTGATTAATTGACTGATTGATTTTTGGTGCTGGAGATTGAACTCAGGGCCTTAAACATTGAGCACTTTGCCACTGAGCTTGGAATCCATTGAGCCCCAGCCCTTGGAATCATTATTTTAATAGGCATTTAGTGTTTCTCTAAGTAAGCATATGAGTTTATTCAATAATTCACCCATAGTTAGAACTTTGGGGTTTTGTAAAATTTTTAGAATAATATTCTCTATAACTACAATTTTGTGCATAAAGATTTTTTGTTCACTTAGGAATAATTTTAGGATAGATCATCATAAATGAGATTACTGGTTCAATGCTAAATGTCAAAAGGGTTGTACTAATTTACTCTTTCCCTCACTACTCATTTCATGGAATGTCAGCATTGGGCTAGCAAATAGGATCATAGTGTTATAAAACATAAAATTATAATTTGGATGCTGTTTCCGGGCTATGTGAATGATATCACCTTCTTTCCAAATGTGTAAGCCTGCATTCTGGGAGAAATTCATGGCATTTTAATTTTTCCCATCCCTCACACATTTAGGTTAGGTTAGGTTAGGTGCCCTCAAGTCGGTATCCGACTCATAGCGACCCTCATAGGGTTTTCAATGGCTAACTGTTTTGGGATTGCCTTGGGAGTGGATTGCCACGTCCTTCTCCCATTTTTGCGGTGCTGGGAATTGAACTCCAGTCCTCAGAGGCTGCAGCGCATCGCTCTACCAACTGAGCTAAATCCCAGCCCTCCCTCACACGTAATCTAGTATTATATCTTACTGTTTTTCCTTTCTAAGTACTTCTGAAGTCACTTTATTTTCAATTTTGAAAATACTTTAATCTCTTCTGATGTATTTCTAATCCTGCAAATATCTGCTTTATTAAGTTCTAAAATTTATAAAGACAATACTGAAAAGCACAGAGTGTAGGATAAACTCTGTGTTTCTTACTCAGTTCTATCAAAATATTATATTTTTTACTAATGTCTCAAATTTTTACAAAAACTGCTACAGAAATTATCAAAACTCTCTGTGCTTCTTTTTGGTCCTATTCTTTCCCCTTCCTCCATATTATCTTGAATTTTCTATATTTCATTCCTGGATATCTTTTATATTGTAGATAAGTATTTCTTTATCCATTAGTATTATAAAACATTGTCTTGCATATTTTCAAACTGAAAAAAAAAGTGTACAGCCAAGCTGCTTTTTTTGATCACCATTAAATTGTTTAGATTTAACTATAGGAATATTTGTAAATCTAATAGTCTTTTGAGGGACTAAGGATGTAGCTCTGTGGTTGAGTTCTTGCCTAGCATCACAGGGTCAAGTTTGATTTCCAGTATCACACACATACACACACACAAAAAATCTAATTAGTTTTTGTTGACTGCTCATAGGTAGGAGGAACAAAAAATACAGTGTTTAAACTATTTTCTTTTAATTGCTATACTTGGGCCCTTGCACATTCTTTGCAAGTGCTCTACCACTGAGCTGCACCTCCAGCTCATTTTTCACTTTTTATCATAAAACAGGGTCTTGATAAATTATGCAGGCTGCCTCTGGCCTCAAACATTTCATCCTCCTGCCTCCACCTCTGGAGTCACTGGGATTACAGGTGTGAGCCACCACACATGGGTCAGTGTTTAAATTTTTAAAAAAGTATATATATATATATATATATATATGCACACATACACACATACATATATATTTTATATATGTATGTATATATATATGTATATATACACCCATATATATGTGTATGTATATGTATATACACACACACACACACACACACACACACACACACACACACACACAGTAAAAGATACATTGCTGTTAATCCCCTTCAAAATATTTCTTCTGGCTTCAAATATGCTTATCCCATTTTTCTTGCCACTTTCTAAAGCAGTTCTGAAAATCCTCTTTTGTGAGTGTCTTTAGTTTCATCCTTTGACAACTCTGCAGGTCACACATCATTTGTGGTATAGCAATTTCAGTCAACTGAAAACATTACAGTATGTGTGTGTCCCATCCACCTATTTCTCTGGATCTCGCACCATGTAACTTCTGGCTCTTCCCTAAAACCAAACTAACCATGAAAGGTAAATGTTGATTCAGGACATTAGCACAACTAAAGACACTCACAAAAGAAGACTTTCAGAACTGCTTCAGAAAGTTGCAAGAAAAATGGGATAAGTGTGTTGTAAGCCAGAAGGCGTATTTTAAGGGAGATTAATGGCAATGTTGGGCTGGGGTTTCACTCAGTTGGTAGAGTGCTGCTCTGCACTCTCTGAAGCCCTGGGTTCAATCCCCAGCACCACATAAAATGGGAGAAGGATCTGGCAGCCCACTCCTGAAACAATCCTAAAACAGTCAGCCATTGAAAACCCAATGGATAGCAAAGAATCACTGACATAGTGAAGGCATGGCATGGTGTTCGGGAGTGTTTCGTTCTGTTATACATAGGATTGTTATGAGTCAGACCTGACTCCATGGCACCTAACAACAACAAATGTCAATGCCTGCCTACAGCCATACCACCCTGGCATCTGATCTCATCAGATTTTTGGAAGCCAAGCAGGGTCAGGCCTGGTTAGTACTTGGATAGGAGACTGCCTAGGAATACTAGGTGCTATAGTCTTAGAAGAAGGACTTGGCAGCCCACTCCTGAAATAATCAGCCACTGAAAAACCGATGAATAGCAGAGAAGCATTGACATAGTGGCAGGCATGGCACAGTGTTGGGTAGTTTTTCATTCTGTTGTACACAGGGTTGTTATAAGTCAGACTCAACATGACAGCACCTAACAACAACAGCAGACATTAATAATACACATTTTTCATAATTTACCTTCCTAGGAGTATTCTTGTCAGTTTTTTGGTATTAAGGTTATAACTATGTAAGTCCTTACAGAGGTTGGAGATTTCTCCCCTTTTCCTATTGATGAGTTTCAGGTCATTAATATGACTGTAAATATCCTTAAATATGACAATAAGGGTCAGACTATGCCACCACCAAATATGCTACTTTGGCATATAGATTACTTTAAGCTAAAAGAGACAGAGAGCCAGTCAAAGGAGGAAAGACTCTTTACCTCATCCTCAGCTCCCTTTTAGTAAGGAAAATTTATATCCACAAAATATATTTTCATTATTAAAGGTATGGGATAACTTATCACCTGAGAGGTTTTTGTTTGTGTACCAGGGTAGCCTTTATTCATGATACATGTATTAGTTACTTTTCTCATTGCATTGACAAAATATTTGACAGAAACAGCTTGAAAGAGGAGGGGTTTATCTCGGCTCTTGGTTTCAGAGGGTTCAGTCCATTGTGGCTCAGAATGCATGGCACAGTACCTCAGTTCACATCATGACAGTCCTGGACAGAGCTAGACAGGAAGCAGATGGGGGTAATGAACCCCCAAAGATTTGCCCCCAGTGACCTACTTCATGGTCCAACCTCACTAAGTTTCCACAACTTCCCAATATAGTGCCACCCGATGGGGACCAACCATTCAAACACATGAGCCTGTGTTTGGCATTTCATATTCAAGCCATAACAATGCGTTTCTTCCCCTTGCCCTCCCATACTTTATCTCTACTACTCTTCAGAAGCCTCAAACCCCTATCCTTTCTGTAGGCAAGGATGATGTGGAAACCTCAATCACCCGGCCACTTATTTGGTTTTCATATTTTGTGGGACTCCCATGCATAGGTTGTAATTAAAATTGTTGTCAATCTATATTATGTCGATTTAACTTACAGACCAGGCAAAAAAAATTTTTTCCTCCCCTATCCTCAAAGCTCTCAATCTCCTATGTACCATGGGCCAGAGCAGAGTGTGGTGTGATTGTTTAAATTTTAAAATTTTTATTACAGTAAAAGACACATTACCATTAATCCCCCTCAGAATCCTCCTGTTGGGTTTAACACATTTATCCAATTATTCTTGCCACTTTCTAAAGCAGTTCTGGAAATTCTCTTTCATGAGTGTCCTTAGTTGCACTGTTGTGGCTACCCCAACATTCTGAGTTAATTCAAAATGTTTACCTTTTATGGTCATTTTGACTTTAGGGATGAGCCAGAAGTCTCATGGTGCCAGATCCAGTGAATAAAGTGAATGAGAACACACTAATGTTTTTATTTGACAGAAGTTGCCTATCAAAAGCAATGTGTGACCCAGAGCATGGTCATGATGGGGGATGAAAATGTTTGTTCATTTCTCAGGCTGTTCTCTAAACTGTATCTTACACTCCACTGACTGTGCCAAACAAGTTGAAGTTTGTCACATACTGTTACAAAGGTTTGACCTGCCAGTTCTTGTACTGCAAATCCCTGCCTTTCCATTGGGTATAACTCAACAGCAACATTTATCATATTTTTTAAAAATCACACCCCATACTTTATTTGTCTTTCCTATTCCTTCTGCTCATTTTTGTGCCCTGCTCAATTCCCATGGCCCCTCAGCACCACTTGGGTTACTCTCTGAACATTGAAGATGTCAACTCTACAGAAAGATCATCTCTGGAGTGATACATAATTCATTGCCTCAGTCTTACACCTGCCCACAGTTTTCCATTTGAAATAGCTAAAGAGAAGGAGAATGTTAGGGACAAGATAGCTGTTTGATTAAGCTTGAAAGAAGTTAAGGAAATTCATCATTATAAATGATAAGGAAAATGAAGGCAGCAAACTGTAAACTCTTGGTTTTGGGTATTTACATCAGTAAGTCTTCCTTGTTGTTGTTAGGTGCCATCAAGTCGGTATCCAACTTATAGCAACCCTACATACAACAGGGGGAACACTATTGTCAGTGCTTCTCTGCTATTCATAGGGTTTTTGATGGTGGATTGATTTTTGGGAGTGGGTTGCCGGTCCGTCTCCCAAGATTATAGCATCTGGCTTTCTCCCATCCAAGTACTAACCAGGCCTGACCCTGCTTAGCTTCCGAGATCTGACTGGATTGGATGCCACAGGGCTAAGGCAGCAGGCAAGTCTTCCCTGGTTAAACCTAATTTAGAGCTAACACAATTTACCTGGCTAATTTCTCATCCTTCAAGACCTAGTGGAGGCAAAATAATCTTTTATCTTCTCCAATCAGTCTGAGTGAAGAGACCTCCCTCAGTGCACACAGGCACACTGGGCTTCCCTTGGGCACAATTCTTAGCACTGCATATTGCTTTATAAAGAATTGTTTATCTCTCCCTCTCAAAAGATCATGAACTCCATGGGGGGAAAAGTCATGGCCTTTATCTGTCTCCTTAGCATCTAGCCACAATTCCTGGCACACAGAAGTTCAGTAACTATTTCTAAATGAATACCTATGTCTTATGATTATAAACAGTGATAAAATATTAAAGGGATAGTAGCTTAAAATTTTATAAATCAGAAAAATGACTCAGAGTATAGATGACTCAAGCTGGAAAGTCCTGAACTATTTATAGCTCATTTTAACAGCTGGGAGTCAACCCTAACCTGGTGTTTAATTTCCAGGATTAAGAAGATCAGAACAACTGAATAGATTCTAACAGTGGTTTAATCATTTAGGTGCTACTTCACACATGTGGTCACTATCACCAGAAGTCACTATGTAAAAAATGGCAATGATTACAATCTGTGAGATCTTCAGCATAACAACAATAACACACACACACACACACACACACACAACCAAAACAACAAAACAACAACAACAAACCACACACACACAAAAAGATCAACTGTCAGGAAATTTTAAATATGCCTTCTTTAAAGAAAAATGTTAGACTCCTTTAGTATCTATTAGTCTAGACTTTGAGAGTAACTTGGGCATGGATAAGATATAATCTACTGGCTACTTGTTTATTCAGTAAGTCTTTTTTGAGCTATGAATTTGTTTAAGCCTCTTTGGCAGAAAGTATGGGAAGCTTACTATAATAACTACATTCAACCCTACCAGACTTCATTATCTATTTTAAGGCAGGAAGGGAATAACCACCCACACACACACAAAAAAAAAAAAAATGGCAAACTATTCAAGACCAAATCTAAATAAATATTAGATTATGTTCTACAGAATAAGTTTGTGTAGATTTTGAGAAAAGGGGAACCCAGTGGAGGTGAGATATGAGCTGATAATTCTTACTCCCTGCTGACTTTCTAATGACATTGTCACCCAAACATTACACCAGGACTGTGGATTTATAGTATTCTTTGAAGGAGCTTCCTCATCAATCTACAGTACAGCCTTCAGGTTTGGGATTGTGGTTGTTGTTAGGTGCACTAAAGTCAGTCAGACTCTTAGCAACCCTCATAGGGTTTTCAATGGCTGATTGTTCCGGGATTGCTTCGAGAGTACACTGCCACATCCTTCTCGAGTTTTTTGCAGTGTTGGGGTTTAGGGAATTATCTGGACACCCCCAAGGTGGATTGGGAGGGTGCCAGGGCCAAGGCCTGGCACCTCCCTATATTCTGTCCTGTTCCTGCCACCTCTTGTTACTCTTAATCCAGGAACCTGGACTGGGACACATTTGACTCCCTAAAAGCTAAGCTACCTAAGTCCCAGTTTACCTTTCACCTGTGGTCTCTCCTTAACCTATTACCTCTCCCATCAAGTGATTTAAGATGGCCCTCAAACAGCCCAGCTCTGGTGTGGCCTTTTTCAGCCTGATTGGCCTTCCAGAGCTATCCAATTAGCTATTAAGGACAGCTCAGTGATTGGTCCAGCCTGCACCTAACCCCCCAATCCTAAACCCACTTTTCCAAGCCCTCACAGAGAGAGCTGCTCCTCTTGGCATGAGCCCTTCTCTGATTGGTTGCAACTTGGTCCACACCCCTACCGAGTGTGTGCGTAAGCACACTACTGACCACCCCAAGCATCTGTTGTTTTCTTTCTTCCTGACCACCTTGACTGTGGTTGTTACATCCTACACCTGACTTCGCCATATTGATCATCCAGACCTTCAATCAAGTCGCCAAGAAGCAAGACTTCGAAGTCAAGAAAGAAGGCCTCGAGCAAGGCAAGAAGAGCTCTCAGTCCCCCGTGCCAGGGAGGAAGTGAGAGGAGAAGACAACCAGCAAGAGGCAACATTACTGGACCTTCAGCGTAGCCAGAGAGGACATCAGAGCTGTTTGTTACTCTGATACAAAGCATTAGGCTCTCCTGCAAAGGAGCAACTTCATAAAGTTCCTGTTTCTTTTACATAAGAAAGTTCCCATGGTCCTTGGTGCCACCGATCAGCTCTTGCCCGCCCCTGAGAGTCCCAGAACATACTGGTGTTGTGGTGAAGCTCTGTGGTCTTTTGCTGGGGGGAGCGGACCCCAGCATTGGGTATTGAACTTGAGTCCTCAAAGTGCGGAGCAGCGCTCCACAAACTGAGCTAAACCCCAGCCTATAAGTTTGGGGTTAGAAAATACATATACAATCAATGTTTACTGTTTTCAGATTTCATGTTTGTAAATACCCTCTCTCACTAAAATTTATTTGTAATGTTAAAATCAATAGTCCAAGTACTTGCTCTGTAATTTGGTCATAGAGAAAGGCATATTCCACCTGAGGGGAAACAAGACAGTTCAACCTTATTATTTCAGTTATTTCATACCATCAACAAACACTGTTGTCCTGACCTACAGATAAACCAGGTTTTTTTGGTGAAGGTTTTATTTATATTTCTCTTTTTTCAGTGGCCTCCATGCATAGCGCTAGAGTGCTGTCTAGTGTTCCTAGGTGCAGGAGGTCTGTGATTTGGCTCAGAAAGAGAAAATATACATCACATAAGCTTAATAAACTGTTCTGGTATGAGGGTGGATGTTGTTGCCTGTGTCATCAGTGTTAATGAATCAGCAGCATACATTAAGTAAGATAGGTTTTTAAAGAAACATAAAACAAAGGTATGTGTTGATCAGTTGACAAAAACATTGGAGCGAACACTTGTAGAAACCTAACTGTACGTCCACTAAGAACGCTGGTCCAGTGTTGTAAGTCCACTCTCCCTTTCTCTTTCCCAGGGCATTTGCTCCTTGTACTCCCCACCTCAGGGCCAATTTGGTTTCTCAGGCATTTATGGCACGGGGAGAGGGCGCAGGGCGGCCGGCAGGTGGCGCCCTGAGGCGAGTACTTTGCAGTGCTGCGTGGACCAGGTGGACTGAAAGGGGCGGAGGTAACTAGAAGCGGCCAGTGGTGGCCGCCCGCGGTCCCCCGCCCCCTCCACGCAGCACTCGCGACACGCGCGCCTGGCGAGGGCGCGATTAGCAGAGCCAGCTGCGTTCCGAGCTCGGGCGCCGTTGACTTCTGCTCCGAGAGCGCGCAGGCGTCCCAGCCGCGCTCACTTCGAAGTTGGCCACCATGGAGGCGCAGGCACAAGGTGAGTGGTCGCCGACCGCCCCGAGGTCAGATCCCCAGCCGCGCGTAAAGGCGCGTTCCCTGCATCACCTAACTTTGCTATTGGACAGAAAAGGACTGGTGCCGTCCTGCGCGTCCGGAACCGCGCTCCTGTGCGCGCCTCAGGGGTAGCGCCTGCTCGCCAAACTCACCTTGGCCGTGGGGCTGGGGATCAGTTCGCGGAGCCGTCCGCCCGCGGGACCTGCGCCCACGGAATGAACTACCGCTGGCCGCAGCCAGTCGCCCCCCACTTCCTCAACCTGGCGGGTGCCCAAAGACCTGTTGTGCAGGCTGTGGGATCCGTGTGTAGCTCCCTCTTCCTCAGGGGCTTGGAGAGGGAGTGCGGGGCAGTGGGCTCGCGACCTTCGTTTCTGACACTGGCGAGTGAGCAGGGCGCTTAGTGGAGACCAGGTCTGTCCGCTATGCCAAGAGATTCCCGCGCGGGGACAGGCCTTCAGAGGCCAAGCGAGCGTCACCAGCCCCCTGTCTTCAGCAGATAGACACGTGTGTCTGGGGTTCCAGCAGTCGAGGACCCCCAAGCCGAGGTTCAGCCGCCCCGCTTCGTGCTCGCGGGCTGCCGGCTGGGGAAGCCTATAGTGGTCTCTTTAAGGGGGGCTTCGCATCTTAATGGTCACAGTTGAACCAGGATTTGGGAGGCTACAGGGTCTTTTAAGAATGGGAGTAAACGCACTGTTTGAAGAGTCGGAGGTGAGCGGATATGGAGCCAGAGACAGGTAAGAAGAAAATTGACTCTGGAGTCAGCCTTGAGCGCAACACTCAGAAGGAATAGGTTGTAGAGTTCAACCTTTAACGCAAATATGGCCACCTTTCTTCACACTAGAGAATTCTATGGTGCTTTTTATCCTAAATAAAAGCCTATTTTAAAAAAATGAGGAAAAAAAAAAAAGATGAATGACCCCATGCACTCCAGGTTTAGGAGCGTCCTGAATGAGAGCAATTTGGCAGGGCATGGGCCTGGAGTCACCCAACCGGTTTGCTGCCAGGATTACAATTGTCTGAACCTCATGTACCATAGGCATTGATTCCGTCAGCCAAGATCCTGCCCAGAAAAGCAGTCGCTTCCAGTATTTTCCCCCTATTATTTACACAGGAAAGGAGAATTCAACCAGTGGTGGAAGTTGTGGTGTTAAAGAATGCTACTCGTAATGCATGCATGTTAAGGAAGATTTTGTTTAGGACCATGGAAGTAGTTAAGGGACCCCTGCAAGAGGGTCTTGCAGTGGGAGAGAACCTGGGCTCAACTCCAAATAGGGGATGGACAAGTGGGGATGTATAGCAGTGAGCAATATAGGAGTCAGTGGATGGAAAATTACAAAGAGAGAACATCAAGGGTAAGGGGGATTCTGACTAAATCTGCCTAACCAGATTCTTCCTGATGCTATGCCAGTGTAATCAGACATGGGGAATGGGGTGGTGGAAGATGAGGAACCTGACCAGATATTGAGGGTGATCAGGTTTTGAGGATGGGGTGCAGAGGGTCTGGCTACTTGCCTTAGCAGAGTTCTTTACTAAAACTACTGGATTTTTCAAGGAAGTGAAAAGATTGGCCTCGGAGAAGGTTCAGAAACCTGACTAATGTTTGGCTAAGCAGAGACTTTGTTGGGCAAATTCAAAAGCAAGGGTCAAGATGGAGGCCTTCACACCTGAACTGAAGCAGGTGGGAGCATCTCTGGAGCTTTCCAACATGACTTGCAGATTAGAGTTATTTGGAGCATCTTAAATACATTTATCTTTCTGTGTCCATGGGGGATCGTTTCCAGGGCTCCCCCATGCAAGATACCAAAATCCAGGGGTGCTTGTGTCTTGTGTAAAATGGTGTAGTATTTGCATAGTACTTACATACATCTTCCCATGTGCTTTAAATAATCTCTGTTGTTGGTTGTCTGGTGCTGTCGAGTCTGGTCTGACTCATAGTGACCCTATGTACAACAGAACAAAACACTTCCCAACACTGTATAATGCACATCCTTTTATATCTGAGCCTATTGTTGCAGCCGCTGGGTTTCTTCTCATTTTGAGTTGTGCCACATCAGCAAATGGAGGTCTCAGGGGTTCTCATCATTAAGGTAGACTCTACTTTGAGGAGGCAACTCTTCCCCAGTCATCTATGAATGCCTTCCGGCCTAGGGGGCTCAATTTCTGCCACTATAATTGATAGCACTGCTCTGGTATTCATAGGATTTTCAATGGTTAATTATTTTGGGAGTGGGCTGCTGAATCCTTCTCCCTAGTTTGTCTTAGTCTGAAGCTTGGCTGAAACCCATCTACCATAGGTGGCATAGCTTTCAGCATCACAGCAACATGCAAACTCCCACAGCATGACAAAACTGACAGGCACATGGGGGGAGTAATTTCTAATTACTTATAATGCCTAATTCAATATAAATGTTACATAAATAGTTATATTGTTTTGGAAATAATGACAATGGAAAAAAGTGTACATGTTCAGACAGTTTTTTAAAGTATTTTTGACCTGTGGTTGGTTGAATCCAAGGAGGAAGACCTCATGGGTTTGGAGGACCCAGTGGACTAGCTCTGGCTGACCCCATAGCTTCCCTGGAAAATCTATTATTTAGTGAGGTTGGACATAAATTATAGTAAAAAGAAAATGTTCATCCAAATTCTGAAGACATCTGAAACTATAGAATAGTGCCACTGGTTTGCTATGCTGGTTTGCTTTACTTGTGGGCAGATATTTCAGTGTTTTTCTTTGGTGAACATGGTGCAAGGAAGAGTGAAACAGCTTCATGAAATTTACAGTAGAAGAAGAAGCAGGTGTTAATTTGATAGTTATTTGATAAATAAAATGTAAAATTATGGCATGTTAGTGGTTGGAAAGAGGGCCACCTAGTGCAGTGGGAAAAAAAACATAAAAGACTTTAGGCCTCGCAGGTGATAATCAAAATAGCTCAAATTATCTATTGTGCTCTGTGCTTTATATGCATTGACTCATTTCATGAGCACAGCATCCCATGAGGCAGGGAGAATTCTCATTTCCATTGTACAGAGGAAACATGTGCAGGACCAAATAGGAAACAAGTAGCAAAGTTAGCACTGTGAATATCCATTCCTCCTTAAATCCTATGACTTTTAGAGGAAAGATAAAACTTAAATCTTACTTACCTATCCAGCTGCCCTATGGCATTCTTTCCCTTCCCCTCCTGACTGGATGGAACTTTTCTGGGAAAGGCAGACAAAAGGAATGGGTGCCTATTACATTTTCAGATAGTCCTGTGATTTCCAAAGTGTAATGCTCCACCTTCAGCATAGTTTGTTTTGGAATTGTCTGGAGTGGGAATTATTTATCTTTCTACCTCTTTTCTTTTTTTGCCTCTTAACCCTTTGAGTACCAAATTCAAATCAAAATGTGTGACAGTAAGTATTTTCTTTCCAGAAACTCTTCATTACAATGAACAAGAATATAATTAACGAAAATAGTTGGAATGCATACTATGAGGTTGTAATATATCTTTTCCCACCACTTTTTTTTGATTTTCTATCAAATTCATACAGTCACTTTTTGACATATATGTCCCGACAGTAGTCAAAGGGTTAATCTGTAAACAAGCAAAGAGGTGTGAGATTATGCCCGCATCTGCAGACCAGATATCCTCGGGTTCAGGGACTAAGGACATTATTTGCACATACAGCTCAGTAAATGCACCAGTGGGTCCTAGAAACTGTCCCATGGGTGAAATTCTACAAATATGTTCTTTGACTTTGTAAAAGAATAGACTTGCAGCAAAAGAAGAAGGCAGTTCAGAAGATGGAAAACAGTGATCATGAGGGGAGCAATTCAGTGAGAAGGAATGGAGTACAGAGGGGAATGAGAAATGCACAAGCAGACAAGATTTCCAGTTGCTTCCCATTGGTACTGGAGAATTTTGCTTTTGGCTTGGAGAATTTTGTTTTCATATAATTGATACGCAAACAATCACCAGGTTCAGATGGTTTAACTTAAGGTTTTTCATGTTTACAGTGATGCAAAAGTGATATGCATTCATAGCTATACTTGGAATTTTGAATTTTGATCTTTTCCCAGGCTAGCGGAAACACAGTGTGGTATTTATTAGGGATCAGGTATGAAGTGTCCTCCAAAAGGCTCATGTGTTAAAGGCTTGCTTCCCAGCTGGTAGATTCTATCATTGAGGGGGTCACTGGATTACAAAGTCTTGACCTAATCAGTGGATTGATTTGGTGGCATTATTGGGAGGTGGGGCCTGGTTGGAGGAAGTAGGTTACTGGGGTCATGCCTTGGATGGGCGTCTCGTCTCTGTTGCCTCCTTGTCTCTTGTTCTATTTCCTGGCTGCTATGAGATGAGCAACTCTGCTCTGCCACATGCTCTTGCCACCATGATGGTCTGTCTCACCACAGACCCAAGCAATGGAGTAAATAGACCATGGTCTGATATGTCTGAAATCATGAGCCAAAATAAGTCTTTCCTCCCTTAAGTTTTCTCTCAGGGATTTTGTCATAGCAGCAAGAAACTGACTAATGCAGTGTTCTCTCTTGTTTTGGGATACTGGCAGCCAGATGCAGCTCCCCATCAGCCACATGCTCACAAGGAGACACGCTAACATCCTATAGTGGACATCATTGCTCAGCTCTGTTGTTTGATAGGTTAGGTGGATTAAAAACCTTTTCAGCTGTAGTATTTTCAATTTATGGTCTTTTTTTTTTAATTGTTGTTAGGTGCTGTTGAGTTGGGTCCAACTCATAGCCACCCTGTATATAGTACAACAGAATGAAACACTTCCCTACTCTGTGCCAAGCACATGATTTATTTTTATGTTTAAGCCCGTGGTTGTAGCCACTGTGTCAATCCATCTAGTTAAGGATTTTCCTTTTTTAAGTTGACCCACTACTCTCCCAAATATTATGTCCTTCTCTAGGGATTGGTCCCTTCTGACAACATGTCCAAAATACAGAAGACACAGTGTAGCCCTCCTTGCTTCCAAGGAGCACTCTGGTTGCACTTCTTCTAGGACAGATCTGTTGGTTCTTTTGGCAGTTCCTGGTACGTTCAATATTTGTCTCCAGCACCATAATTCAAAAGTATCAATTCTTCTCCTGTCTCTCTTATTCAAGGTCTTTCCCAAGCTTTCCCAAGCATACGATGCAACTGAAAACAACATGGCATAAGTCCGCACACCTTCATCTTCAATGTGACCTCTTTACTTTTCAACACTTTAAGGAGGTCATTTGCAACAACTTTTCCAATGTACTGCATCTTTTGATTTCTTGATTGCTGCTTCCATGGATGTTGGTTGTTGAAATAAGTAAGGCAAAATCTTGGACAATCTCAGTCTTTTCTCCATTTATCATGAAGTTGCTTACTGAAGCAGTTGTAAGGATTTCTGTTTTCTTGATGTTGAGGCACAATCCATACTGAAGGCTGTGTTCTTTGTGTGATAGGTTTGTTGTTTCTGTTAGGTTCTATCAAGTTGGGTCCGACTCATAGAAACCCTTGTAGGGGTTTCCATGGCTGATTGTTTCAGGAGTGGGCTGCCACATCCTTCTCCCATTTTTGAGGTACTGGGGATCAAACCTAGGGCCTCAGAGAGATAGAACAGCACTCTACTGAGCCAAACCCTAACCCATGATGGGTTTATTGGAGCACAAACCCATGGTAAGTAGAGGAACACCTGGAGTAAGAGAATTTGGTTAGAAATTTAACATTTTCCTGAAATATGTGTCAGTCATTTAAAATAAAAATTTCCTGATCCTTTTAAACTAACTTTCAGCATTTTGTTATTCTAAGTGGAAATAACCTCATTGCTTGTTCCTTTCTCAAAGTCTTCAATGCTAAAAGAAAAACTTTTTCTTCATTTCTCTTTCTTAGCACTTGTATATATTCACATAGATTAATGGCTATGTTAGTTTACTGTAGCTGCTATTATTATACATTACCACAAACTTTGTGGCTAAAAACTGCAGAAATTTATTCCACAGTTCTGGAGGCCAGAAGTCCAAAATCACTATCACTGGGCCAAAGTCAGAGAGTTGCCAGATGTGCACTCTCTCTAGAAAGAATCTGCTCCTTGCCTCCCCTGCTTCTGGTGACCATCAGCTTCTTTGGCCACATCAGTCTTTGCTTCTTCTCCTTGCCCATCTTGATGAGTTGATTCCTACCTCTCTCTCATAAGAACATTTGTGGAGCCCCGTGCGGTAGCACATGCCTGTAGTCCCACCAACTCGGGAGGTGGAGGCAGGAAGATTGCAAGTTCGAGACCAGAGTCAGTCTGTGTAATGTAGTGAGACCCTACCTCAAAAAGTAAAAAAAAAAAAAAAAAAAAAAAAAAAAAAAAAAGACAAAACAATACTTGTGATTGCGTTTAGGGCCCACCTAGATAATCCAAGCCAATTTTCCCATTTTGAGATCCTTAATCATATCTGTAAAGATGACTTTTCCGTATACATTAACACTTACAGCTTCCAGAGATGAGGACCTAATATCTTAGGGGCCCTGTTGAGCTGACTACAATAATTGCATTTTTTTCAGACACTTAAGGAGATTTTCAAAAGTCCACGAATGGCATGAAGTAATAAATATTGGATTATTCCTACCTTTTTGCAAATCCTATTAAAGTGAAAATATTGTATTACCTTACATTATGCCTTGCTCATGGGGACTTTATTTCCTCTCATCTTGTTCCAGGAAGGATTTAGGGCAATTTATATGGATATATAAAACACACAAAATTAAAATAAATTAGAAATTGATGAAAGAAAATAAATAAGGGTAGGAACATAAAATGAAGCAAGGGATGACAATCTGGAAAACACATGCAATTCTATCATTTTATTGATATCACATGGAAAACAAATTACTGTTTTGCAAACTATGATATTTTGTTACAAAATAAAAAAAATCCATCTTCCCCCCTCCAGATAACAATTGGCTTAGTCTCTTATAGAGATCAGATTACCCTGGGAAAAATTTTATTTTGCATTTTTACTTAAAATTTTATATTGCACCTCAGGCAATATATTCAAAAACCCCAAACTATGGAATCCAGCTGTTATACATTTTGATTTATGACTTTAAGAGTATTATTTAAAATATTCATATTATCTTCAAAGCTATTTCCTATAGATTTGTTTTCCCTCTAAATAAAAATTTTAAAGTAGATAATGATGTACGTTAGGTGAAGTCAGTCACTTGTAGCAAATCATGTACTCTTGTTGCAATTCAAATTCTTATAAAATAAAATAATACAAAAGGTAGATATTAGGCTATACTGGAACCTATCTTGAATTGCTTTCCTTAATGCACACCTTATTTTTTAGTAATAGGAAACATATGTAAACTTTCTTCAAAAAAAACCTACAATCGAGCTGAGTGTGCTGGCGCATGCCTGTATCCCAGCAATTCGGGAGGTGGAAGCAGTAGGATTGAAGGTTTGAGGCCAGAGGCAGACTGCATAATTTAGGGAGACCCTGTCTCAAGATAAAAAATTTAAAAAGAGGGCTGGTGTGTAGCTCAGTAGTAGAGCACTTGCAAAATATGTGTGAAGCCCTGGGTTCAGTCCCCCATACCGTAAAACAACAACAACAACAAAACAAACTTACAAGCAAGAGTCTACTTGGATGACCTATCATAAGATTTGATCCTTACTAAGATATAGGAAATAATAAGTATTTCAGCAAATATTGACTTGCTAAAATAAATAGTTCAACAAATTTTTTTGGTTATTATAGTGGTAGCAAATACTCAATAAGCACTTACTTCACAAAGGCAGCAGGGTATCATAGCGGAAAACTGTTCAATTTGAATCCTGCCATTGTTACTTATAATTCATAAGATCCTGAACAAGTTATTGGTTTCACTAGGCCTTGGTTTCCCCATCTGTAAAGTGAGGGTAATAATAGTTCTAATATGCTAGGATTGTAATGAAGATTTGATGAGTGAGTGCACTGAAGGTGCTTGAAGCCATGCCCAGCACATAGGAACATTACATAAATGTTTGCTGTTGCTTTTCTTAGCATATGTCAAAAACTTTGCATGCTTTACTTTTTGAATCTTATTATAATAGGTACACTATGAGGTAGTTACCTTTAATTTTAGCCCATTTTACAGATAGGGAAACTAAGGGCCAGACAAATTAAGTAAAAAAGACAAAACTGAATTCCAGCTCCATCTGAGTCTATGGCATAAGCTTAACCACTGTATTCTATGGTTTCTCAGCGTGTACTGAGCCATGTGCCAAAGGGGAAACAAAGACGAACCTGACATGGACCTTCTTTTCTAGGAGGGTAGCAAAGTAGAGTTGAGATTTCATCCCTGTGAGTAATAATTGCACATGGAACTGATGAGATGACGTATTTCCATCCCAAAGGGATTTTTAGGATGGTAATTAGACCTAATTCTCACTGAGGGGGATAATAGTGGTACTTTCATCTATTTTTTATGTGAGATACCATGCTATGCACTCAAGAAATTGTATTATTTAATAACTTCAACAACCCACAAGGAAGGTAATGTTATTTTCATTTTACAGATAAGAAAGCTAAATGGCAAGGTAGTTATACAACTTTCCTCATCTTGGACAGCTTGGAATTTATGGAGCCTGGATTTGAAATCAGAGAGTCTGACTCCATACCTTGCAATAGCACTGACTATTCTATGCCAGCTCCTTAAATCGTTATGCATAAGCAGTCAGTGTGCAAAGTTACAAATAACAATTGCTTTATGTTCTGTTTTGTCAGAGGACTTTTAAAGGGGCAGCATTTAATTATACTACCCATTCCTATGGAGACAGAGTCAAGGTCTTAGAATATGAAGGTGGCTTAGTATCCCTGAGACCTGTAAGAACATGCTTCATAATATGGCATGTTGGAGGTTGGGAGTTGGATGCTCATTTATCCAGAGTTAGGTGGTTTTGTTGTTTTCACAATGAAGAATTCTGCAATAGTCACACAACATATGATTCTTAGACACACTCTAGATTTTTATCACTAGCTCCAGAACAGCCAGTTCAAGTGTGGATGGCTCAGATATTCCATTTGTTGTTCATCCATATCTAATAATCTCAGTACTTTTAAAGTAAATAAAAGTCGTGAGATCTATGTACTTGTTTCTGGAGTTCAGAATCTATATTCTTTAGATGCTGACTGAGAGGACTAATTGCAATGAATGTTGTTGTTGTTGTTGTTGTTGTTGTTGTTGTTAAGTGCTGTTGAGTCGGTATCCAACACATAGTGCCCCAAGTACAACAGGCAAAATCCTATTGTTAGTGCTTCTCTGCTGTTCATAGGTTTTCAATGGCAGATTGATTTTTGGGAGTGGATTGCTGGGTCCTTCTCCCAAGCCTACAGCACCTGGTGTTCCCAGGCAGTCTCCCATCCAAGTACTAACCAGGTCTGACCCTGCTTAGCTTCCGAGATCTGATGGAATCGGATACCACAGGGCTATGGCCGCAGGAAATTGCAATGAATACCTACCCCAAAACATTTTTATTTCCTCATGAATATTATATACTTATTTACAGGAATGTTTTATTCATTTAACCATCTCCTAAGCATGTTGGCACAGTACTTATTTTAAGAAAGTTACTAATGAAATTGTGGAAAAAAGTGAACAGAGTATTTGTCATTAAGCTACCATTGTTGTTGTTAGGTGCTGTTGAGTCAGTATCTGACTCATAGTGACCCTCTGTACAACAGGGGAAACACTATTGTCAGTGCTTCTCTGCTGTTCATAGGATTTTCAATGGCAGATTGATTTTTGGGAGGGGGTTGCCAGGTCCTTCTCCCAAGCCTACAGCTTCTGGTGTTCCCAGGCAGCCTCCCATCCAGGTACTAACCAGGCCTGACCCTGCTTAGCTTCCGAGATGTGACGGGGTTGGATGCCACAGGGCTATGGCTGCAGGCAAGCTACTGTAGCAATCTCTATTAAATTTCCATTGTCTAAAGTGGCAAGAGGAGGAAGAATATGCCTGCCTTAGTAACCAGCATGACTTGCTCTCCATCTTTGTAGATGGTCACCATTACTGCTGTTCTGGAAGTCCCTCAATGACACCTCGAAGCCACTTATTAAATTTACTGAGGTATGATGCAATTAAGAGCACATGAAAGATAACCACAAATTGTGGATTTTCAGGCTTGTTATTCTACTTTCCATTAAATGTGTGCAATACAAAGTGTAATTTATTTTAATATATGTGTCAAATTAAGAATTGTCATTAATATACCAGGCGAGGCAGGAGAACATCTTAATGCATTTGAATTAGCAGAAAAGAAGCTGTGGGTCCTCAAGGAAAGATGCATTTTAAATAGTTTCTCATAGTGTGAATCATTTATAAATGAGCTGATTCAGAGGAAGTGAAATTCCCAGAATAAAAATACAAATTCACAACAATAACCCTCCATTAACAACATATAGCTTCTTTCTCAAAAGGTAAAAATCTGGCACTTTGCTATAGCCAGATGATATACCATGTACTGAAAATGCATGTCTATGTTATACTTTACCTCCAAAGTTACCATTGCTTTTCTGTATCTTACACAAATTACATTTTTTCCAGACATAAAAATATGGAATCTTCTTCAACCCCTTGGAAATTGCAAAATGTGTTTTTCTTTGAATTAGAAGTTTCCTTTGTCAATCAATATCAAGAGCACATTGTCAGGGATCATGGAGGCAGAACTGATTCATTTGAAAGAAGAGGACAATTAGAGATAAGAGCTGTGGGAAGGGATCTCTTCGGATTTCTCATTTATAGAGTCTCTGGCTGTAGGGTATTTGTGGTTTTTCAGTAATTCCCCGTCCCCCAAACAGATGAAAGAGTTGAGAGCATCAATAATGAGAGCTGAAAACCACATTGTCTAAATATTTGCCAATATTTTGGCTTCCAAAATGGATTCATTTTTATATAAAGACATTAGGGAAAGGTTTCCCTCAATTAATAGTTAAGACAACTCAGGAGGAAGGTATGCTGCTTGTCTTCTGTTGTTGTTGTTAGGTGCTGTCGAACTGGTGTCTGACTCATAGTGACCCTACATACAACAGATGAAACACAGTGCTTCTCTGCTATTCATAGGGTTTTCAAGGTGGATTGATTTTTGCAAGTGGGTTGCCAGGTCCTTCTCCCATTGTCTTCTATTACTCCTCTTTAAATATCCCAGGGTTCCAGAAGTTCTAAGACATCCATGTTACCTGCAAAGTTTATTTTAAATGATTGGAAAGCTCTCATAAGCACTATAGAAAAGGAAAAGGAAAAGCAAGAGCTTTCTGTCTACCCTATGGGTACTTCCTGAGATATTGGCAATTAAATTGACAATTGATAGATTAACAGGAAGAAAAGCATACAAATTTGTTTATTTTGAAAACCTACTTGCATCAGGGCATCACAGAAGGACATGTCCCAAAGAGTGGTGAGATTTGAGAATTTATATACCATCTTAATAGGGAAAGAGAAGAGGAAGAAAGGGCAAGATAATGACTGCAAATGACTTTTTCTTTTAAAGGTAAACAGGCCCTTAGGGGAGTGGATGGTAAGGTAGGGTATTTTGTAACAACGTCTATTAGAAAAGAGTTGTTTCCAGGGAGGGGATTTTTGACAACTGAGTTCTTTGGGGAGGCTCTGCTTTTAAGTAGGTAAGGGATTTCCACAACTCAAATGCCTTCAACCCAGAATAATTCTTATGATAAAGTGGCACATTTTGGGGTGGCATATCCTGATCCCTTTCAGCATTCACCACTTGCTCATATCTTATTGGATTCTTGGAAGGCATTGCCGGCAAAGACAATACCTAGTCATTGTTGGCCTCCTGTTACGTGGCATGGTTCCAGTGATTTATAAGACACTACATCAGGTTCTCATAGCCTACCCCAACAACGCTGTCCCTGGATAAAAAAGAAGTATAGTCTTAGGGTTAGGACTTGCAGTTTTTACTACAATTTAGAGAACATGTAGAAATAATAACACATGTCTAGAATTTGTTTTTGAAATGTGATGTCACTATTTTCAAAATAATCTACCTGCAGATGTGAGGGGGCTATCCATCCATCAGAAGGCAGGTGATTACCTCCCATGGTGTTTAACACATTCACTTTACATACTTCTTTTGTACACAGGAGAAAAACACAAGACATCGGCCCCTCCTTTCCAGAAATTCTTCTGGAACTGCATTAGTCATTTTTTGTTATTGTAACAAAATATCTGAAAGACAATTTAAAAGGAGGAAAGGTTTATTTTGCTTCACTGGTTCAGAAGTTTTAGTGCATGTTCAGCTGGTTCCATTGCTTTCAGGCCCATGTGGCAAGGCAGAAACATTATGGAGGAAGGGCAGGGCAGAGGAAAGCTGCTCACTTCATAGCAGCCAAGAAGCAGAGAAAGAGAAACAGGAAGGGGCCAGGGACAAGATATACCCTTCAAAGACAAACCCCAGGGATTTCCTCCAACCAAGCCTCAGCTCCTAATCATCCATTCAGTGTGACTTATCAATGGATTAGCCCACTGATGAAGTTAGCACCCTAATGATCCAGTCACCTCTCAATAGCGTCACCAGCTCAGGACCAAACTTTCAATACAGGAGCCTTTTTTGGGGGGAGCACCTCATATTCAAACCATAACATGCATCCATAGGGTAGGAAATTTTTGAGCCCTCTACTCACAAATATGTAATCTTATACACTTGAAAAGCAAATCATATATTTTAAAAAGGAAGGGGGTTAAGCAATGGTAAGTAGAAGTAAAACATCTGAAAAGAGATTCAGCCATGCCTTTGAAGAGAATTGAAGTCACAGAGTTTTTGCTGTGTTAACTTAAATTCATTTGATTATGGAGTTATTGATTTCCTTCATTAAGGGATCTGGGCAAATAGATTAATGATACCAAGCACTAAGTTTTATATCTTATGATTCTCAATCTTACAATTAGATGCAAATCCAACTTTTAGTGATCTTTGGTAATGGAAGGCATCAGTAAAAACTTATTTATATTTAGCTTTATCCCACATTTTGGGTTGTTGTTAGGTGCCGTCAAGTCGGTATCTGACTCATAGTGACCTTACATACAACAGGCAAAACACTATTTTCAGTGCTTCTGTGCTATTCATAGGATTTTCAATGGCAGATTGATTTTTGGGAGTGGGTTGCCCAGTCCTTCTCCCAAGACTACAGTATCTGGTGTTCCCAGGCAGTCTCCCATCCAAGTACCAACCAGGCCTGACCCTGCTTAGCTTCTGAGATCTGATGGGATCAGACACCGCAGTGATACAACTGCAGGCATATTTTGGGTACATATATTAAATATGTTTGTTTGCTATGACCTGGGAATTCACAACATTTGAATGTACAGACACCACTGCACTGTGGAGACCTGACCTCAGAAAGACAAAGATCTTAGTGCCAGTGCTCTATCTGGTTCCTGGCTGTCACAGGGCTCAGTTCCAAGACTCAGGTCTCAGACAATGCCTGAGGCCCACTCTCCTGTCTCCTCTTCTCCCAATACCCTCCCCACTCAGAGAGTGCCCTATGCTCACCACCACGGAGCTGGCCTCTGTCCTCAGATTTTTGTCTGTTGTTTTTATCCTTTCCCAAAGCTGTGGGAAAATAAATGTTTCATTGTAATGTAGCAGGACCTGTTATATATGATAGAGATGTAATGGTCCCATGTAATAGTTTTGAATTTGGTTTCCATTTGATGTGGAGGAAGAGATTTGTGCTCACTTGCGTGCTCTCTCTCTCTCTCTCTCTCCTTCTCTCTCTCTCCCTCCCTCTCCTCCTCTCCCTCTCCCTCTCCCCGTCCCTCCCTGTATCAAATCCAGGGGTCAGTCCCCAGTCCTTGTCTTAGTTGACCATCAGCATGGCCCGGCACAGTGGACCACTATCTGAAACACTTTGCTCGCTGCGTTTCCAGGACACTGAATTCTCTTTGTTTTTCTCTTCCTTCACAAGCCTTCTTTTCTTGGCTAACTGCTGCCATGCCCCAGGATCGGTCCATGTCCTATTTCTGTCTACATTCATTCCCTTGGCCATCTCCTCGTGACACATGATTTTAAATTCAACACAAATGCTAACAGCTCAAAAATTTATTTTTCCAGCCTAGATCTCACCCCTCAACCTCAGGCTTCCCACTTGATATGTCTGCATGAATGCCTAACAAGCATCTTGAATCTGACATGTCTAACTGATCTCCTGATTTCTCTCCTTCATACTATCCCCAGTTCTCCCAAAGTCATCCTCATTTCAGTGAATGGCAACTGCAGTTCAAATTCAGAAGCTCAAAACCTATTCCCTGAGGTCTTATTGTTTTGTTTTCTTTTCTTTTTTCCTTTAGTATTCCCCAATTCCAATTGGTAGTGCCAGCTCTACTTTCAAAATATCTTTAGCATAGAATGACTTTTCACCTCCTATGCTCGTGTTTCCTCGGGCCAGGCTCCCACTGTCCTTCCTCTGGATTCCCATGGGAGTCTCCTAGCTGGCCTCACTGTTTGGGCCTAAGCCTCTCTTCAGTCTTGTATTCTCAACACACAGACTGGAGCAATGCTTACTTAATTCCTTCTGTTGCCTCTTCAGAGCCCTTACATTTATTAATCCCTCTACCTCAAACACTTCCTCAGATATCCACCGGGGTCGCTTCTTCACCCTCATTCGTTCTTTCCCCCGATGTTGCTCTGTTATCCTTAGAACTGACAGCTGGACCAATGTTGTTGGGAGGCATTTCTCCACAGGTCTCGCCATCTCTGCACAGAGCAAAAGCATTTGTGGCTCACCTTCTCTGGACTATCTATTAAAAGATTGTTTCCCTAGTAGGCAGCTTTGGAAGCTAGTGCTTTTCTTAAGGACAGGTTTATTGACTGTTGGGCAGGCATCAGGCGGATTTGTTAGCAGCCTGTATAAATCAGGGTTTCCTAATCCCATGTTACTCTTTGTACCACATCTCCCTGCATAAGCAGGCAGCAGCTGGCCTCATCACATCAGCCTTTTGGCATGAGGACTCGGGGAAGTGGAGCAATGATGTTTCTCTGGCTATCGTTATTGTGAGGTATAATAAATTGTCTTTTGTCTGTGACTCAGGAGCCTTGTGCCTTCTGTCAGCATCTGTGAAAATGGCAGGCTAATTTGTTGGCTTGCAAGCAGGGTAAAATGTGGCTCATCATAATTCTTGATCCTTGTCCTGAGTCTTTTGTTTTAAAGGCCCCACACTTGTCCACTTCTGGCTGAGCCTTGGCTGAGAGTGAGTTCACAGGCCCACCTGGAACCTGTGCCTCCTCTTCTAAACCATACCGTGAGCACGTGGGATTCCAGAAGTCTCTGTCCAAACAGCCTTCAGTGTGTTGCCAGGCCTACACGAACCGGCCATGAGAAGAGCATGCTGCCAGAGTGTCCATGCCTTGTCCCAAGAGGGGACAGAGAGCTGCGCAATTTTGGAAAGGCAGCAGGAGTAGCTCCAACATACAGGCAAGGAAAGTCATTCTCCAAGTGTGGTTCCTGGGCCAGCCTTGTTAGAAATGTAAATTCGTGGGCCCCACCCACTGCAGGCCTACCAAATCAGAAACTTCTGAGGATGAGCTACCTGTGTTTTAACACATTCTCCAGGTAGCTCTAGCTCACACTCACATTTGAGGCTTATGGTGTAAACTCACTGGACCAGAGGTTGTTCCCATGCGTATATATAAGGCCCCTACCAGTGATTATAGCAATAGACCCTCAGGTGGTTCCCAGTGATTTCTGACTTATGTTATTCACACTCTTGTGTAATCTCATCCCCTAGAGTACAGGCAAGACCTAGGACTTGCTTCCAACCAACAGAATGTGTCAAACATGATGGGACATCTCTCCCATGATTATATTACTTAGTAAGATGACAGCTTAGCAAATTGGAGCCCAGACCCTCCTTTGGGCTGAAGTAGGCAGCTGTGTTGCAGAAACTCACTTGGCAAGAAATTACAGGCAGCTTCTAGAAACTGTGGGTGTTTTCTAGGATCTAAGAAAGGCAGCAAAAACCTGGATCCTTCTGCTCTGTAGCTGTGGGGAACAATCCACTGAGCTCTGAAGTGAGTCTCCCTCTGTCTAGCTTCTAGATGAACAAGCAGCCCGCTGACATTTGATGATAGTGATGTGAGACCATGAGCAAAGGACCCAGCTACATTGTGTCCACATAATTAACCCACAGAAACTGTGAGAAAATAAATGTGTGTTGCTGCACACAGCCAACTTTTGCTACACAGCAGTTGATAACTAATGCAGTGCAGGGATTTGTGTGGGAAGACAGGATATGTTGTAGGGCTTCCTTATGCTCTTCCCTAGGGTACTGCAAATATTAGTGATGGTTGTTAGCTGGCCCCTCTATATACAATGGCACTTTTCCCTTCAAAACACACACACACGCGCGCATACACAATTTTCCTTTTCTACTTTTTGTCTTTTTCTTTTCTTTTTTCCTTTTATTTTTATCAGCTATCCCCCTTTAATATGCTGTATATTTTCCTTAGTTAATTTTATTCACTTTTCTCTTCTCATGCTTCCTACAGGTAAATTCTGCAAGGCTAAGATATTTTACTGTGTTGGTTGCTATTTAATCTCCAGCTCCTAGAACAGGGTTGGATCATATAATGGGGGCTCTGTCAGTATTTGTCAAATAAATGAAGCCACATTTTCTTTTGAAAGTCTACAAGTTCTTGGTAAATGCTTCATTAAATTCAGCCAGCTCTCCCTACTGTCTTTGCTCAGTATCAGGTAATTTCATGAATGGTAAAAATAATGTGACAGGAATAATTTAAACAAAGTGGTCAAGTAAATGAAAAAATGATTCCATTCCCTGACCTTTTCCTAGAAAAAGAATAAGTCAACCTGGGCTTTGCTGTTCTTGCGAGAGCAGAGTTCATCTACCAAAATTATTATTGAATACAACCCTTCATTTTTATCAGCAGATTTCTTCTATGCCAGCCTGACTGCTGTGTGTTTATTTGTGTGAGCATATACTCAGAGGAGAAATCCGAGAGGAAGAAAGAGTCCACCTTCCCTATTAATCTGTGATCCATTTTCCTTGCTCTCTTCCCTTAATTACAAGGCTGTGCCTGGCTCAGTCATTTTGAGACAGGAGGGATTGCTATAAGGGGAGAAAAGGCAAAGAAACTCTGGGCCCTTAACCTGTTACCCATTAAAAGTATGATGTATGTTTTCTGCTGCCCACATCCTGTACTCATTCAATAGCTCTGTCATAAAATACCAGGTTAGGCCACAAGGCCAGAATCTTTGTAGACTGTGAGCCCCTTATGACTAGACCAGGCTGAAATTAGTGAGTTTTGAGATGGCTACATGAATGACAAAAAGAGAAAAGGGGGAATTGTTACTAAGGAAAAACCTCATCCCATAAGATGACCTTGGTATGCCTCTAGAATTGACTTAGATGTCAGACAATCTCTCAGAGCAGAATCACAGACCCCTTATAATTAGTCTTTCTCTTTCTCAGTATTGCCAAAAAAAACAAACAACAACAACAACAAAAAAAAACGTAAAAACCTGCCAGCTTCACTTGCTCTTAGTTAACTTAAAAAGCACCAACTTTGGTGGCCGTACAGCTGAGCAGTGCATTGTTAGTTTCCCACTAGCCTCACTATAGACAACCCCTATGATGGGTGGGTTATGATAACAGTTGCCTAGGTTACTTTGCAGAAACTTGAAGGCTACTTTTGCCAAACACACTGACACTTCACTGGAGCCTTGGCATCTTGGTCTTCTTTTTGTGTCTTGCCCCTTCACTATCTTGACTTGGGTCAGATTCTACTCAGCTCTCCCTGTGTACATGCTGATCATATAAAATGATCTGTCCAAGTCTATAATGGGGTTAATGTGGCCTCTTGCCCATTGGAGCTGGTATGTATTTCTTCCACCCCACCCTTGTACTTTCTTAGCAACTCAAGCACTTATAGTCCCTCAACCTCATAAACCTTATAAAAAGGACCACCATGAGGCCAGAAAGTTTATGCAAGATGATGAGTAACTCAGCAGTTCCTGGGTTGAGTTGACCACCCATTAGCCTGCAGACTTCAAGGTCAGAATGCTTTCAGGAAGGGAAACATCTTTTGAAACTGTACCTATCACCAGTGGACAATTACCACATTTTACCAGAAAATCAATAAAAGCTTACTATTTCCTTTTGCTGAGCAAGAAGCAGGCTGTTCTACCTCGTGATCACTGCTGTATTCCTTTGACTTGAGCTGAATTTGGCTAGCTCAACCTGAAGTCCCAGCAAAGGAGTCTTGCCTGTTTTGTACACATAATATAGGCCTGGTCTCATTTCTACTGTTTCCATGCTATAAAATCCCACCATTTTGTATCACTTTGAGCCAAGGGACTTTCTACTTTGAATCAGATGTATGGTCCAAGGAATAGTTCATAGACATCCTTATTATCTTCCTTAACATGAATCTAAATTTTCCTTTGGGCTGTTATTTTCTCTTATTCTGTGTCTTTCAACCTCTTGACCATACATTTTAGGAGACAACATGATGTAGAGAGAAAGAAATGTGGGGAGGGAGGGTGAAAATGCATGCATGCACTGGCCTGGGAGCCAGGAGCCTGGTTTCTGATCATGGCTTTGTCACTACTTTGCCATTTGCCTCTCATGTTCACTGTTTGCTCACTTGTCACCCACTTCTTACCTGAGACAGTTGGATCCCATGTCCTTTGAGGTCCTGCATAGCTCATTCTTAACAGTCTTGTTGAAACTCCTTCAACATAAATTGCTTTTTAAATATATATGCTCGTGTGTGTATATGTATAAGGTTATTGAACTGGTTCTTAAACTATTTTGCCTCCATTTTCTATGTGGAAATTTTACAGATAAAGTTAGATATTTTCACTAGCTAATGTAATTCCTAAAATTTTATTTTGGATGCTAATACTTCTTATTTAAAGAATTACTATAAACCCACAGATGTCTTTTTCCTCTCTGAGGTGACAGTGACCATGTGGGGATAAGTCAAGAGGAAGAAAACGGAAGAAAGCAAAATAAAAGTTCTGTCATATAAAGAGATTCTCATTAGTTGTGAAGAGCATGGATGTTGTCACAAGATTTGGATTTATTTTCCCGGTTCTGTCACTCCTGTGCTATGTGACCCTTACCTTACTTATGCCTCAGTTTGCTCATCTACAAAGTGGTGAAAATAATGAGTACCTGGTGAGTTTTGGGATGACTGAGTGAGATGGTGCATGTAAAGTACTTATTATAATGCTTGGGTGCTATTATAGTAATGAAAAAGAGAAGTCATGCCTTTATTAATTTCTCATGCTACATACATTGATAACCCCTGTTTTGGAGTCTGAACCAGGTTAGGAAAATAGATGTGAACGAATGGAAGTCCTTCCTTGGTGAGCTCACCACCCTATATTTGTTGTAACAGTTAGGTGTCAGGCTACTGTTTTTAATGTATTCTTCCAACAAAATATTCTTTGGCTTTTCATACGCTATCTACCACAAAGTTAAAAATGGCTTTCTGGAGCTAAAGAAAGATGAGTAGGTTGAAGATATAAATACATACATAAATTGATGGAATGTAGACGTTGGATTCACACGCAAATTTCTTTTTTTTCTGAAGCATAAGTTTTACCTATTAAAACCACAGTGAAAGTTCACTAACAACACAGTAATATTTTAAATGGTTGCTGGTTTTGATCCTTTATTTACGAGGATGAAAACTTCAAGATATACACAATATACATAGAAAGCAACATTCATTATTTGGACACATTTTGAGGAAGAACAGGCAGGTTAAAATGTTTTGCTCACATTTAATTACTTCTCGTGGGGCTGGGATTTAGCTCAGTTGATAGAGCGCTGCACTGCAGTCTCTGGGGCGCTGAGTTCAATTCCCAGCACCGCAAAAATGGGAGAAGGGCCTGGCAATCCACTCCCAAGGCAATCCCGAAGCACTCAGCCATTGAAAACCCTGTAAGGGTCGCTATTAGTCGGATACTGACTGGACGGCACCTAACAACAACAACAATTACTTCTCTCATAATAATTTAATAATGTGGCTGGGGGTATAGCTCAATAGTAGGGCACTTGCCTAGCATGTGTAAAGCCCTGGGTTTCATCACCAGCCCTGCAAAACAGAAATAAGAATAATAATAGTAATAATAATAATATATAATTATATATAATAATTATAATAATAATACCTCAGTAAAGCAAGAAAGGGAAATCCCAGCCATGCTTATCTTTTCAGTAAGCAGATCTTATTTCTAGTCCCTTGTGACTCAGATTTGATGATAACAATGCAGCCTTGCCAGAGGAATGCACAGCCTATGGAAAAAGGTGTGTGTTTTAGATGACAGGACCTTGAATATTCTGATGTCTGTTGCTTAGCAGCACACTGAGGTCTTTGAGTTCTGAGAAGTGCCTAATGACGAATGGAGAGTTCAGCTCTTACTATTTCAGATATATGTGTATATATTATGTTATGTAAACACATGCATATTATAAAGCCTTTACTCTGCTTTTTCTTCCTCAAACTGTGATATTTTATTTTAATTTATTTTTATTTTTATTTTTATTTTTTGTGGTACTGAGGATAGAGCCCAGGGCCCTATACATGTGTCAAGGTATTTTATATTATGCGTAATTATTTGTTTTCTCCATGAGGGCAAGGAATTTAGCTGTTTTCTTTATATCCTCAATGTCTAAAACACTGACTATTTCATGGAAGATACTCATAACCTCTTCTGGGGAAAACAATGAATGAATTAATAAATGAATGAATGGTATTGAGTGGATATAACATCATATATAATCCTGGCAGAGGGTAAAAGGGTATAGACATTTCAACTTTTATGAGAAATGAATAGTTTCTTAAAATTTTATAATTTCTTATAAGAACTGTTAAAGTTAAAGAAATGCTAGTGTAATATTAAGAATTTTAAGTACTCTGACATTGTCATTAAATATTGTACTAAGTAATGAAATCCTGAAGACTATTTAGCTTAGAAGTCGGGGTATGTCCACAGATAAAAGCTGGGTCAAAAGAACTAAGTTTCTCTTCTTAAGAAAGGGAGGGTGCGGAGTGTGTTGAGAGGGTAAGAGGTGAATATTGGAGATGAGGAGGAAGGGATCCACAAAGAATGAGTCTTGGAAGGAGAAAAAGTAATATAGGAGAGAAAACAAGATGCCTGGAGACTGAAATGCGAAACAGAACAAGAGATGCTACTAATTGTGCTTTTCCAGGAAATGCTGTAGACCAACTCTTAGTTTCCCTTATGACATCATTAGTAAATTCTGCACTACTCATTTGAATTTTTGTAGGATTAGAGTTTTAGAGCTCACAACAAATCATTGGACAGCTGATATATATTTTACAAAGAAATATTCAATGTCTTGGCATCTTCATTAAACAAACATGGAAGAAACTCTTATAGACGACAAGCATTGTGAGATTTACAAAGAAACCACGTGTTTTGGGTGTCAGTGTTTTTCTGGCTGCCCTGGTGCAGAAGTTTCAGTGTGGTGGAAAAGGGATGGAAGGAGAGGATGCAGACATGAGGGGGCATGGTTTGCCTGTGCAGGTGATTTTCAGTGCTGTTGAAATTTTGGATTGATAACACCTGTTCAAGTTATTTTGTTATTGTTGTTAGGTGCCATCAAGTCCTGTCTGATTCATAGCAACCCTTGTAGGGTTTTCAATGGCTGATTGTTTCAGGATTGCCTTGGGAGTGGATTGCCACATCCTTCTCCCATAAGTTATTTTAACAAGTAAAAACTATGATAATTTAGTGATATTTTCTTCTATATTGCACATATAACCTGTCTCACTTAGCTGGTTTATAGATGCCTTTTAGGGTTTGAAATATTGATGAGTATGAATTCATTCATCTGCAAATTTCACTGATACTTCAATGGGGGTAGTTTTAGCTTCATTAAAAATTTTGGGCAGATTTATGAGAAAGTCTGTTCATATTCTGCAGGCTGCAAAAAGTTATTGAGCTAAACTTGTAAAATGCTGATTGCTTTCCCTGAACATGCCACCTCCCTAAGTCCTTACTGGTAGCTTTTTAGGATCTGAAGTACTGATGAGTATGAAGTCATTTATCTCCAAATTTCACTGATCTTTCAATGAGGGGCAGTTCTAGCTTTGTTGAGAATTTTAGGCAAAGAAAATTGCCTATAGAAATATAGTAATATGTAGGAGCTGGGCACGGTGGTGCACACCTGTAATCCCAGCAACTCGGGAAGCAGAGGCAGGAGGATTGAAAGTTCCAGACCAGAAACAGTCTGCTTAATTTAGCGAAACCCTGTCTCAAAAAGTAAAAAACAAACAAAAAAAAAAGTGCTGGAAGTGCAACTCAGAGGTACAGAACTTGTGAAGCATGCAAAGCATGCAAGCTTGAGGCCCTGGGTCAACCCCTAGTCCTGCAAAAAATTAATTAATTAATTAATTAATTAAATTAAGAAAAAAATATCATAATATGTAGGTATTCTTTCCATTTTGTAGAACTCAAAACGGATTCTGTAAAATGAATATTTGAGTTATTATTAGCTTATTCTAATATAGTAGTAAAGGGTCACTTTTAAGTAAGCTGCCAAGAAAAACTATACTGTAACTATATCCTTCTTGCAGACTCTACTCTTCATACAAATAGGTATACTAATTCTGATAATCAATTGTTGACCCAGGTTCTGTATAGATACCATCATTGGGCTATTGAGCAGTCCCTAGTGGCAAGTGGATAAGGTAAAGGACACTGATACCTTAGCTTTTTGAACTATAAGAGCTATTCATCAATACACTGATGAAGTCCACTCTTGATCAGACTACATAGCTAGCTCACCACTGGATACTTTGACTCCCCATTTTCAAACTCACTCCAACTTTCCTGTGTTAGATAGGTGGCTTAAGTGATCTGATCCACCTGGAATGCTGTTCTTCCTCATTTCAAGTTATCAGGTCCCACCCATGCTACTGCCAGTGAACTCCTAGTTTCTACATGGAAAGCAATCTCTCTTTTCTTAACTCCCACTGCATTTCAAATCTGTTTTATGTCCTTAAGCAGCAATATCATAACTTAGAGTTGGAAAGGACTTAATAAGCAGTCTTATACAATTTCCTCATTTTGTGGAGGAAGCACTCAAGAGATCAAGTCATTGACCTAGGTAGTATCATGGCAATGGCAGTACTAGGAGAATTTGGTTTTTCTGGCTCACAGCCCTGTGATCCTTTCTCTGCATGAGGCAGCCCTTCACTGTCTGCAGCACAATACACCTATTCACCCAAATATCTAGCTGAACAGACTATGTGGAGGCTTATTTGGAATTATTTTATTTTTTGTGGTACTTGGAAGTTGAGCCCAGGGTCTCACACATACTTTGCAAGTGATCTAGCACAGGACTTTACCCCTGACCCATTTTTAATTTTTTTATCTTGAGACAGGGTTTCGCTAAGTTACACAGGCTGCCTCTGGCCTCCAACCTGCTATCCTCCTGCCTCCACCTCTTGAGTCATTGGGGTTACAGGCGTGAGCCACCACACCTGGCCTCATTTTGAATTTAAATGTTAACATTTCATTAAAGTTTCAGATTCAGAAAATATACATCTTTAGGAGCAGCTTGCAAATCTTATTCTGTTTATAAAATGAGCAAATGTTAATAATTACTTTTAAAGCTACTTTGAGTAGTATGATTTTCAAATACCATATTAACTGACATATTTGGTTAATATAGTACTCAATTTCATTTTTAAGTATCTGTTTCCTAGTTGACTAGCATTCCCAGGGACTTAAATCTTATAAATCTAAAAATCAAACACATACACATAGTGAATCTAAAATTATCTTTAATATTCTAATATTACTTAAAATTTAGTAAGATTTCCAAGTAAAAATCACAAATTTAAATTAATTTTAAACATAGTTCTCAGAAAAAAAATCTATGCTATGAAAATTATTTTTTATGGTTAATTAGCATACATTATGTACAGTATGTCTACAGCTGTACCACTGTGGTGTCAGATTCCGTCAGATCTTGGAAGCTAAGCAGGGTTGAGCCTGGTTAGTACTTGGATGAGAGACCGCCTTGGAACACCAGGTGCTGCAGACTTAGGAGACGGACTGGGCAACCCACTCCCAAAAATCAATCTGTCATTGGAAACCCTATGAATAGCAGAGAAGCACTAACAGTAGTGTTTCATCTGTTATAGGCAGAGTTGCTATGAGTCAGACACTGACTTGACAGCACCTAACAACAACCTGTACAGTATGATGAGTTTTATGATGAAATTATCATACAGTTGTATCATGTACTTTGCACTGTTCTCTCCTGATCTACCCTCCCCATGTTGCTTTTACTCCTCCTCCCACTATTCCCCTCCTAGCTTTAAATAAATCCCCTTGTATTTTCCAACCTTGCATTCATATATATTTATATTTTTCATTTTTAGATAAATCTAGCTTCTGCATATGAGTAAGAACATGTGTTGCTTACCTAATTAAAATTTAGAACTGTAATTGTAAACCTGATGGTCTCTCAGTGGACCAAAATCTCTCCCACATAATACAAAATACCAAATATTTAGATGTCTTCCCACAAAAACACTTGTTCTATGGTTTTGATTTATTCATTTTTTCATTCAAAAATTGTCTAAATCATCTGTGTCACAGGCAATGCTCTGTTGTTGTTAGGTGCCATCGAGTCAGGTCCGACTCATAGTGACCCTGTGTACAACAGAACAAAACAGTCCCCAACATTGTGCCATGCCCAGGATGATGTCAGTGCTTCTCTGCTGTTCATAGGGTTTTCAGTGGATAACTGTTTGGGGATGAAGAGTGGGCTTCCAGGTCCTTCTCTTGTTTTTGCAGTGCTGGGGATCCAACCCAGGGCCTCAGAGCATGCAGAGCAGCACTCTACCAACTGAGATTACTCCCATCTCCTCCTGTTAACTAAGAACCACAATATGCATGCAAATTGTCCTTGCTTTTAGTTATTGAATGTTTATTTTAAATATCCCCCAAAGTATTTTCACAAGCAGAAAGTCCCTTTCCTTTTCTATTTAGAATAATGTGAGCTGTACCACTGTTTTATTTCTATAATGCTAATGATTTTATTGTGCCTGGGGTATATTTAAGGCATGTATTCTTTATTCACGGAATGACTTTAATGTAGCAGAATGAACTTTCATTTCTATCTTTTCACTCTTTAGAACTATATTCTTTTTTTCCCATTTGTTCTGTTTTCCCACAATAAATATTTATCACTTTATGGATGGGAATGCTGAGAAGGCAGCTGTTATTCAAAGTGAGTCTTCTCTGCTCTCGTGCACTATACCACTGTTTGAGCATTCTAAGAAAAATTCAGAGGGCTATTTTGTTCTGGGGAGCAGTGTTTTAAAGACAGTCTAGTTAAGGGAAGGTGTTAGAAGGCATTTCAATAAGAAATCCACTTTCTACCTGGAGTCTGCACCTATACCCACTACTAGACAGAACTCTGCCACTGTCCTGACTATGCCTTCTCATCACCTGTGAGCGATAGCTCTCGTTATGGTGAAAGTCAGTTCTCACTGTATCCCATGCGCAGTTGTTGTACTCAGGGTCTTTGGGAGCCATCAGATGTCTCAGTTCCCCTTTAAAAATAACTATTGAAAAAGCTCTAGTTTATTTCTGTACACTATAGACGCTACTTCATCATATGTGGTACTGTAACCCAGAGAGAAGGCTGATGGAGAGAAGGCAGAGGTAGGGAAGGGAAGAAAAGAAAGGCAGGGCTATACTACTACATTTTCAAAGACAAATTTATCTGAAAATGAGAATTTTACCAGAATTACCTACCACCTGCTATGGTTATTTGGATGCAGTGCCACACATGGTTTGTAACTTTTTTTTTAATTGGTGCTGAGGATTGGACCTAGGGCCTCACATACGCTAAGCACATGCTCTACCACTGATCTGTACCCTCAACCTATAACTTCTTTTAATTGAGCAAAATTTTACTTTAACTTTGAAGGACTTAAAATTAATAATAAATGAGAATTTTCAAATTAAATGTAATATATGTTATAAGTATACATGTACTTATATGTATAGCTATTCAGCTGTTTCTTAATCAGTGAACATAAAAGAGAATGTTAATTACCCCATTCTGGAGAATTCAACATATAAATGAAAGTATACAGTGGGGCTGTTTATCATCTGTGTTTACACTTCTTTTGTGGTCCTTCTAATGACACATTCTGGTATCAAGAATGTTTTCTATTTACTTGCTCAGAGTTCTTTTAAGTAAAGGAACAGAATCGCAGCAGCTTCCTGCTCTGGGAGCCCACAGAGTTGCAGGCAAATGACTTGCTATTGCCATAGTAGCCTTTTATAATTGTTGAATGCTGCTCAGTATGTCTAATTGTGAGTCTTCACAGTACTTTCTGGTGGTGTGAAGGAGGCTGGGGTTGCTCTTGTGTATATTACAAAGCAAGAACCAGAAGAGGGGAAAATGAAGGAAGTA
This sequence comes from Pedetes capensis, assembly GCA_007922755.1. Taxonomy (NCBI): domain Eukaryota; kingdom Metazoa; phylum Chordata; class Mammalia; order Rodentia; family Pedetidae; genus Pedetes; species Pedetes capensis. The sequence continues at coordinate 350 of VMDO01006980.1, read as the reverse complement.
ACTTAGAGGTGAAGCTCAAGCCTATTGTGTTTTTCTCTTAGGAACTGGAAAGATGGAAGAATCATATGACAATAAACTTAGTAATGAATATATGATGTCCTAGTTAATTAATTGCTACATATGGTAATTAATCTGTAATAATTAGGTAGTTGCCTGCAGCCATAGCCCTGTGGCATCCGATCCCATCAGATCTCGGAAGCTAAGCAGGGTCGGGCCTGATTAGTACCTGGATGGGAGACCGCCTGGGAACACCAGAAGCTGTAGGCTTGGGAGAAGGACCTGGCAACCCCCTCCCAAAAATCAATCTGCCATTGAAAACCCTATGAACAGCAGAGAAGCACTGACAATAG
>VMDO01006979.1:0-95146 GCA_007922755.1 Pedetes capensis | reverse complement strand
CTTTATCTGCCTTAATCATCTTGTGACTTTTTAATTTCTCTTGTCATATTTTTTCAATTTTTAAGAGCTCTTTATTTTTCTCTGAGGATTTCTGTTTTATAGGCTTCTATTGTTGTTTCACAAACATTACCTGTTTTTCATTTTGCCAAGGATATTTTGCTTTTTATTTTAATAATTCCCTCTGCATCTCACCCCTACCTAGCTGCATCTCAGCCCTGTTTTGTTGGTTGATCGGTTGGTTTGGTTTCCCTCCTTAATTGAGCAAACATTTGGTAGTTGTCATATTACAGAATGAGGTCCTAGAAAGAGGGTTAGAAGCTTCACATTCATGGTCAGGACTACAGGGCTTCACTGTGGGGTCACTTGGACAAGTCAATTTATGAGAGGCAGGATCCCTAAAACTATAGCTTCTCAGTCTGATCTGTTTCTCAGAAATGAATCTTCCAATTTCTTAGATAGGGTTGATAAGTCTAGATGACCCTGTTCTTAATGAGATGGGAAAGGCTGCTGGTGGAGGGGGTGTCATTTATTTCCAAGTATTGGGTCTTTGTTTCATCCTTATGATCAGTGTGATAGTTCTAGCCTCAGCTGGGTCTGGAATCCCAGAACCCAGTCATTACTTGCTCATCATCTCCATAGATTAAAATCCAAGTCTTTTGCAAGGACAAGAAAGTGTCACATCTTTGGCAACCATGAGATGGGTCAGGGGTCTAAGATTAACTTCTTTTTATGCAACCCCTTTGCTGTTAGCCTTTTCTCATGGGACCTCTACAGGACACCTCCGTGGTAAAGGGACTTTGACAAAAGCAGCATCTCTCAGTTGAGCCTTCACATCTGCAGACTGGACTCTGATTGTGACTGACCCCAGAGGACACAACCAACTAGCCCCTACATTTCTGTAGTAAGACCATTTTCTATGACAGTGTTATAAATCTTTCAGACACCCAGTCTCCCTGAGGTTCTGTGGTGTGACTCACAGTCTCCACTACTAGCTTAGGGTTTAGCTTTCTTTTCTTCCAGGTCAGGAATCTCTTAACTTTCTACCTTCAAATTTTTCAAAATGTCATTGCTCTATGGTATTTCTAGTCTTTTTGTCCTTGTGGATTTTTGTCTGCTTTTAAATCTTTTTATTCACATATGTGTGGGTTTTCAGGAGAAAGTGGAAGTGCAAATGAGTTTAAATTACAGTTCAAGCAGAAGTTCTCATAGTGACATTTTCTATGTACCCTGAAAACACTGTGTATTTGAAAGTTTCTTTGCCTCTTGTCTGCCTGGAATGTGCAGTTGGCTTTCCATATCCATGGGCTCTACATCTATGGATTCAATCAACTACAGATGTGAATTTTTGAAAAAATTTGTACAGATATATACAATTTTTTTCTTATCATTATTCCCTAAGCAATACAGTATAAAAATAATTTACACAGCACTTACAGTTCATGGTTTCAGAGGTCTCAGCCAATGGCCCCTTGGCCCCATCACCTGGGGCCTGAAGTGAGGCTGACCATCTGGTCAGGGAGTGTGTGGGAGATCCAAATTGCTTACCTCCAGGTGGCCAGGAAGCAAACAACATGAGAAAGGAAGGGGCTAGGGTCCCGATGTCCCCTTCAAGTGCATGCCACTAGTGATCTACTTCCTCCAGCTAAGCCCCACCTCCTAAAGTTTCCACCACCTCCTGGTGCCACCAATTGGGAATCAAGATTTCAGCATAGGAGACTTCGGGAGACTTTCTAGAGGCTAGCTACAGGAGGCTAGACCACAGGCAGCCTTTGGCAGGAAGGGCAGAAGGCGTTTGCTCAAGGGCCTGAGCGTCTTTTCTGATTTTGTTCTGGCTCAGCACTCTTGGGGGCACCCACATCCTTGTCAGCCTCCTCCCCGAGCTGGAATGGCATTGCCTGCCATAGATGCCCGGTGGGAACAGGTGCTAGACAGACAGCCCCCTGTTCCTGAGCACTGCCAGCCTTCAGCTCACTCCTGGAGGAGCAGAGGATAAAGGTTGCCCATTGCCAGCCCAGTGGGCTTGATATATTTCCTCTAAAGAGCCTGCCCCTGGATATTGTGCAGCAGAGCAACCAGGTTTGCACCAATCCCAAGTCCTAGAATAGCTGCCTCTATTGCCCTAGCACTCTTCTTAGGCAGGCCTTGTTCCACGCACCCCAGCTGAGACGCTCATCAAGTATCCACTGTCCCAAACTGTATACAATTTGGGTAGGAGCCAAAGGACGCTCTTTAAGAGCAGTAATTGTTTTTTTATCACTATGTAATCCCTCATATTATTGTATCGCTTTGATCATTTCAGAGGGAATGTGGAAGGACTGCAGAACTCAGCACCATCCTTGTCCTGAGATAGAGAGGGGCCCCTCATCCTTCTGTTGCTAGTGTGTATCAGGTGCGCTTCACTAATGCACAACAAACTAGACACTTATTGACTCATGCTCCCAGCTCCCCAAGCCTACTTTAAAATTCTATAACCAGTTTCCTTTAAGCTCTGGGTGTTCACCCATGGAGGCAGCTGTAGCATCACCATTGTCCCAGATACTTATTATCCATGGCTCTGCCTCTGTGTGAGTGAGTTTTGGTTTAGGATCCAAATTCTTGAGTGATGTCCATAGGAGATGATGGCTTGTGGGTGGTTGGAGGCCTCTGCCTCTCCAGCTCTGTCCTATCTCATTTGAGTGGGTGGATAATGTGACATGATGGAGACAGAAGTCTAGACTGGATCTTTCACAGCTGGTTAGGGTGGCTGAGAGAAGTGCAGGCTCCCTTCTCCCTTCCAGGATTACAACGTGTAGGTCCTGAAATTTGGACAGCCTGAGATTTTGAGGATAGATTCTTCCTCCTGCTCTTACTACAGCTTCTTGAAGTCCATGCACTGTTCTATTTGAGCTCTTAAAAGTGCAGTTGACTGTGTCAAAAAAACATGCACTGGCAGCGTGTTAGAAATTAAAATCTTCAGGAGAGTGACTGGATGCTGTCTCAGGAGTGGAGGTTGTAGATAACAGATACTATCACCATTATTTCCCTTTTTGTTGTTGTTGCTATGACAAAATATCAGAGACGGAGTAATTTATAGAGACTAGAGGTTTACTTAGCTCGTTCTTCCGATGGTTGGGAGCATGGTGCCCACATCTGCTCAGCACCTGGTGAGGGCTGCATGCTGCATCATAACCTGGCAGAGGCTGTCACATGGTGAGATTAGCAAGTGTGCTTGCTCAGGTCTCTCTTCCTTTTTGTATAAAGTTCGTAATGCTATTGTGGGGGCCTCAACTTTGTGACCTCATTCAATCCTAACTACCTCCCAAAGGGCTCATCTCTACATACCGTGAACATTTGACTTTGAGTATTAAATTCCAATACATAAGATCTGGGAAACAAACTTTTGAATGATAGCAACCATCACCAACTTTATAGCTTCTATGGGCCCCACACAAGCATGGTCTCATTTAACTCTTATACTAACTCTTTAAGATAGGTGTTGTTGCAGGATGGGGTACACACTTGTAGTCCTGGCTACTTGGGAAGATCGTGAGTTCAAGGCCAGAGGTAGCCTGTGCAATGTAGAGAGGCCTTATCTCAAAATGAACATGAGGCTGGGGGTATTGCTCAGTAGTAGAGCACTTGCCCAGCATGCACCAGGCCCTAGGCTCAACCTGCCAACACTGAAAAAAAATAGATAAATGTTGTTATTCTATCTTTCAAATAAGAAAACAGAGGAAGGGAAGGAATTGGGTAGCCATGCAGATATCCAATATATAGCGAATAAATGAGTGAGTGAATAAAGGCAATTTCCCAAGGCCATACAGAGAGTAGGGGCAGAATGGGGAGAATCCCAGGAGATGGACTCTCCCTTAAGTCAGGGCCTCCTTTCCAAGTATCTCCTCCACAGGAGATATCATGCGTTATACATAAAGCCATCTGTATTCCTCATTAATTCCTCTATTCATAAGTCAGTTGTTAACAATGTCAAGCATTTGCTAAGCAAAGGGGAGGACCAAGAATAAGACCTAGTTCCTGTTCTAGAAGACCTCGTTATCTGGGATGTCAGATGTATGGACAGGCAGAGAATACCGTGATACATCCTGTGGCAGGCCAGTGCACAGCAGGGTGACCAGCAGCCTGGTGTTCCTGGGACAGTCCCAGTTTTAGTACTAAAACTCCCATAATTTGAGGAAAAAAACTGTCCTTAGCAAACTGGGGTGACTGATCTCTCTGGTACACAGACTGACCTGCTGGTTACATGGAGTAACATCAGAATTCGTTCAAGAAAAGTTGACTCACAATGAAAGCAAAACCAACAGTGTGGAGATTTGCAGTTTCCCAAGCATCTCATTTCCACCCCCTCATTTGAGTGTTCTCTGCAGGCTGTGTGCTTGGCTGTCGTATCCCAGGGTAACCAAGATTGAACGTATTCATTGATAAGTTTAAGGCTAAGTAATGGACAAAGGCCAGGAGGGGTCTTCATGTCCCCAGGGCTCTACTTAGGAAGAAAGAGAAAGTCACTAAGGGAAAAGATGCAGCAGGCATGTGGTTTTGGAGCCCAGGGCTGGGGACATCCAAGTACAGGAACAATGGTGGGACCAGGGCACATCGGTATGTCCTCCCGGGCCATACTGATTCCCTTGCTGCAGTGCAAAGGCACAGGCTCTGCATTTACATGCCAGCACATCCCAGTGAGGCCCTGCCTGGCTGCCCTTGACCTTGAACAAGTCAGTTATATCCGAACTTCTGATTTTTCTCTTATGCAAGGAGGTTAATGATTCCCATAAATTTAGCCAAGATTTAATGGCATAAGTCATATACAGTGCTCAGCACAAGGTCCTGCCTTGGAACGGAACACGAGGGATATTGCTAACAGCAACAAAAGAATCTCTCAGGTTTTCTTTTCCGTTACATGAAGCAGAAATCCAATTTAAACTGACTAAAACAAGAAAGTAAGCTAATGGGCTCATGGAACTGGCTGCGTCAGCGTTCCAGCATGGCTGGGGACGGAGGGGTCTTCACGTCCCCAGGGTGAGCACTTACCTGCTCACTTGCTTTCTTCCCATCTCTTTTCTCTATCCCTGTTTACTCTCTGTCTCTTTCTGTCTCTGTCACTCTTTCCATCCTTCTGCTTCTGTCTGTCTTTGTCTGTCTGTGTCCCTTTCTGTGTCTCTGTCTCTTCTCCTCTTTCTCTCTCTGTCATGATCTCTTTATTTCTGTCTCTTTGTATATCTGTCTTTGTCTTTCTGTTTCTGTCTCTGTGTATCTCTTTGTCTCTTTCTGTCTCTGCCTCTATCTTCATTTCTCTGTTTCTCTTTCATTCTACCTCTGTTTCTGTTTCTCTCTATATTTGTCTCTCTCTCTCTATCTCTATGTCTGTCTTTTCCTATGTGTCTTTAATTCTCTCTTGGTCTCCATCTTTGTGTTGCTTTTTCAGTCTCTGCTCCTCTCTCTCTCTCTCTCTCTCTCTCTCTCTCTCCTTTCTCTGTTTCTCTGTCTCTGTCTATCTCTGTGCCTATTACTCTCCAGCTATGTTTTCCTCTCTGGACCAGTCAGCTCTTGCCATCATTGCGGGCAGATCTATTTTTTGTGGCAGGAGGAGTAAGCCACAAAGTCTTCACACATATTTTACAAAATAACAACACAAGCACAAACCCATTTTCTCTTCCAATGTCCACAATCCCGGCCTAGGGTAGGACATGAATTGAGCCTGCTTGGGACAAGCTGTCAGCCCTGTGCCATTGCTTGTTCCAGTGGACTTGGGCTTACCTGGAACTTGGGGTTACCCTTCTTCTTGTGATCCGGGAGGGTGCATAACTTATCCCAAATCAAGATGCCTTGGGGACTGAAAAGGAGCATGTTGATAATTGAGTCAGGACAACAGGCATCAAACAGTTTGAGCTAAATGACCTGGGATGTATGTGACCCTCATGGTACCCAAAGAAGAGAATCAGGGAAAATAGGGCAGGAGCTGCTAAGGCCAGCTTTACAGATTATATATATAATCTCCCCTAATTTAAAATGACCTGCATGGATTTGTTGAAAGAATAGCATTCTGTTCCCTGAGCAGAACATCTGAAACACTTGTTCTGCATCCCTCACTGAGTCAGCGATTTTGCTAGTAAGTGTTTTTCAAATGTTTGGATAATTCAAGCAGTGGTTGACTTGTCTTTCTAGTGCTTGTTTTTGATATTTACATGCAGCTATCACTACTCCCTCTTAACTGTTGTTGTTGTTGTTAGGTGCCATCAGGTTGGTATCCGACTCATAGCGACCCTCATAGGGTTTTCAATGGCAGACTGTTTCGGGATTGCCTTGGGAGTGGATTGCCAGGTTCTTCTCCCATTTTTGCAGTGCTGGGAATTGAACTTGGGACCTCAGAGACTGCAGTGCAGTGCCCTACCAACTGAGCTAAATCCCAGCCCAGTGACCCTCATAGGGTTTTCAAAAGCTGATTGTTTCGGGGTTGCGTCAGGAGTGGATTGCCATGTCTTTTACTTGTCCCTCTTCAGTAGCTCCCACAAACTCCAGTACCTCTCGGTGTTTGGAGACAGCCTGAGGCCCAGGAATACAGACCCAGGTCTCTTTCCATTAGCCCATCCCATTGACAATGATTGGATGTCTCTGTGCCAAGCAGTAACAGTGATAAATTTGGAGGTAAAATTGTCAGCCTCCTGCCCAAGATGCTGGTGAATGGGTGACTCCTCCAAGACTCTCCTTCTTTGCCCTCCATGATCACAGCATAGAGGAGGAGCTGAGGACACTCTCTGGACTTTGAAGTCCACTGGATGCCATGACTAGTCACTAACCACATTGGGCCTCAGGTGTCTCCTTTATAAATTGAGAATTGTCACTAGATAACATTTTTAAAGCAGCACATCGTAAGGACTCAGTGGCCATGTTTGCTCTTTCTATTGCTGTCGTTATTGCATAACTCAATGGTTATTGAGATTTGAACAGTTCAGAGCAGCTCTTGCCACGCTGGTGACAGACACTTCATTGCCTCCTGTGACCGTTATTCATGCTCTGAATCTTCACTACCTTGCCAAACGGCTCCTTCCAACCTTGTTCCTCCCATTTGTTCTGGTTAGCTGGAATCAGAATGGGTAATCTCCTACTCATACCATTTTCTATCTAGCACCTGGAACACTGAACTCCCCTGCATGCCTGCTGGAGCTGCTGGTTGTGAACTGGGGAGGGAATAACAAACACACTCTCCACAGGGAATTCTGAGATCTGTTCTGCCCATCCCTGAAAACCATCTCTGTGTGTTGATTCTGAGCTGCCTTATGGGTCTTGCCTCATTAGCCCACATCTACCTCTCTGCAACTCCTCTTTCTCCTTGCCTGTCCTGACTCCTCTGCCAATTTTTCTTTCCTGTTCCCTAGCTCTTCCCTTACTCTGTGCACTGGAGTAAATGATTTACATCTTTATTATAATCCTGTGAGATGGATTCTTTCCTTGTCATTTTTGCTATGGGGAACTTAGCATAGACAGGCAAAGAAGCTTGACAAGGTCTTATACCCCTAGAATTTAATCCTGTAGCCAGTATTCTTATTTTTTATTATTATAAATTGACACAGTATAATTGTGTATATTTATTAAGAGCAATATGATACTATAATACACATAGATGAAACCATAGGTTCAACTCCCAGTACTGAAAAAAAAAAATTCTCTGGGATAAATATCCCAAAGTGCAATTACTGGGTTGTCTGGTAATAGCATGTTTTTGTTTATTCTTTTGTACTGGGAATTAAACCCTGGGCCTTGTGCATGCTAAACATGTGCTCTACCACTAAGCTGTGCCTGCAGCCCCACATGCATGTTTGCTTTTATAAGAAACTGCCAGATTATTCTCTAGAGTCTTGGTACTATTTTACTTCCCTGCCAGCAATGCATAAGTGATCTAGTTTCTTCTCAACATCATTTGGTGTTATCACTATTTTTTATTTCAGCCATTCTGTTAGGTGTGTGATGATATCTCATTGTGGTTTAATACAGATTTCCCGAACGGGTATTGAAGTTGTTTCCATGCCATGGACTAGTACTCAACAATAAAAAGAATGAACCATTGATGGATGGTCCAGCAAGAAGCAACAGGCTGAGTGAATCTCCAAAGACTTATTCTCAGCGGAAAAGCCCAGTCCCCAAATGTTACATGCCATATGGTTATATCTATACAACTATGATGGTTAATTTTGGGGATCAACTTGATGGGTTCATAGAGTACTCTGAATTTGGCCAGCATTATTCTGAGTGTGTCTGTAAGGGTGTTCCCAGACAGGTGAGCAGCTAAATTAGTGGCCTGAGGAAAGCAAATGGCCCTGTCAAATGTAGGCCTCATCTAATAGACAAAAATGATGACCCGTCCTCTGGTAAGCCTTCAGGCAGACCTCCTGTGCATGACCACCTGAGATAGAGTGTCAATTCTGTCCTATCTTTGGCCTCAACTGAAATATTGCCTCTTTCTGGGCATCAAGTCTGTGGACATGCAGACTAGAACTACATCATCTGCCCTCCTGGGTCTCAGGCCTTTGGACTTGGATGAGAACCACAGTATTGGTTCCCCGGGGCTCTAACTGGCTGACTTCAGATGTTGGGACTTGTTGGCCTCCATAATTGTGTGAACCAATTTCTCATCACACACACACACACACACACACACACACACACACACACACACACATATACATACATACATATGTACATAACGTGCAGCTGTAGCACTGTGGTGTCGGATCCCATCAGATCTCAGAAGTTAAGTGGGGTCAGGCCTGGTTAATCCTTGAATAGCAGACAGCTTGGGAATACAAGGTGCCGTAGGCTTGGGAGAAGGATCTGGCAACCCACACCCCCAAAACAATCTGCCATTGAAAATCCTATGAATAGCAGAGAAGAACCAACAATACTGTTTTGCCTGTTGTAGGTAGGGTTGCTATGAGTTGGATACCGACTCCATGGCACCTAATAACAACTCTATATATATATGGTATAATATACACACATTTTATATATAATATAAATATAGTATATCTGTATACATATATATGTGCATGTACATATGTATATGTATGTGTGTATATATGTATGTATGTATGTGTGTATATATATATATATATATATATATATATATATATATATATATATATATGGGATGTGTGTACATATGTCTATTTCTCTGGAGAACACTGACCAATACAATAGTATTTTTGAAGTGGCAAAGTTATAAGAACAAAGGGCAGGGCAGGCAAGCAGTTGCCAGGAGATAAGGACACAAGCAGCAGGAAGGAAGTAGATATGGTTTTAAAAGGTCAACAGCATGGTCGCATGGACTGATGGAACAGTTCTGTCCCTTGGCTATGAAGGTGAATACATGAACCTATTCTTGTAATAAAATTGCATAGCAACAAACTCACACACACAAGTACAAACAAAGCTGAGAAAATCGAGGAAGACTGGTGGATTATATCAGCATATATATCCTGGGTGTGATGCTGTACTATAATTTTGCAAAATGCTATTGATGGGGAAAACTGAGGAAAGGGAGCAATGAGATCTCTTTGTATAAATCCTCACAACTGCAGGCAAATCTACAATTATTGCAGAAAATAAGGGTTAAGTTAAAAGTGAGAGTAATTATCCTGGCATCACAGAAGCACATTAAAGAACGAATGAAGGGGTGTGCGTAGAGGCGCCCAGTGAAAAGTCTCTCACACAGGAGGTTTTCAGTAAATGGCAGATACCAGGTTCTTCACAGCAGAGATTTCTGGTTAGTGTCATGTCAGTTATGTGACATTATTATTATTATAACCATTATGTGACATTTAGCGGGGATGCAAAGGAAAGCTCTGACCATAAGTGAGATGAGAGGCAAGTAGATAGAATTGTTGTTGTTGTTAGGTGCCGTCAAGTCGAGTCCGACTCATACCGACCCTATGTACAGCAGATCGAAACACTTGCCGATGCTGTGCCAGGCAAACCATCTTATTTATGTTTAAGCCCATTGTTGCAGACACTGTGTTAATCCATCTGGTGGAGGGTTTTCCTCTTTTCCGTTGACCTGCCACTCTCCCAAACATGATGTCCTTCTCCAGGGATTGTTCTCTCCTGAAAGTAGATAGAAAGTTTAAGTATAAGGAAAAGAAGAGGGTTTGTTTAAAAAATAAGACACATTGCATTATTTAGTTTAGCTTATGCATATATACCCCATATGTAAAATTAGAAGTCACATTGACCAAAGGAATAAACTAGATAACTGCTTGTTAACTAACAGCCCACTGCTGTTCTTCAGAGATGCCAAGTTCTGCTTCAAATCTTCATAAATATTTAGTTGTCTCTGAGCTGTGGAGTAATTTTAAATTTATGCACATACCTTAAGAATTTTGCTGAGTACTCTGAGCAACCCAGTTTCTTAAATCTTAGTCTAAAGCACACAAAGAGGTCCGTGTGGAGTTGATTGCTTTCCCTGGAGACCGTGACAGCTTTTCTTGTGTTCTCAGTGTTTGATATGCCCTTCCATGGCAGGGCCAGCTCAAGCTCCCTCCACTCCTACGTTTCCCCCTCTGGCCATTGGCCTTCTTTAATAGGCTCTGTGGTTGCAAGAGGAAGCAGGGAATTTTGTTCTTTCATTTCCTGGGTTTTATATGAGGTGTATTGTTTTAAGAGCATCTGCCGGTGCCCTGGGCGAGTTCTTCTGAAGTCAGCAGAGCAAGCTTCCCAATCCAATGTGTCTTTCCCATGAGAACAAGAAAGCCCGCTGCTCAGGCAGCAAATGGGGAAGACAGAGCGGACTAGGGAGGGTCCCTGATGCAGAGCTGAGCAGAGATCCTGCCTACCAAGTTCTCCCTTCACCCTCAGCCTTGTGCTGCAGAGCCTGCTTTTCAGGACTGGCTTTACAGATTTCTGACCCATGATATTAATCCCAGAAAGACTCTGTGCTTGGTTTAACACTCTGCTGTCACTGTATTGAACCTCTTTGTAATTTTCTAAGCTTTGAACTTGTGCTGTGTACCTGAAGCCCAGTGGGACAGTGGTGCATTCGCATGAGAAGAGAGAGATGTACGAGGTGCCTGTCTGCCGCTGCTTGCTGCCCCTTCACACAGAGCATGGTAAACGTGGCTGTGCAGCTTCCTGATGCCCTTTCCATGCACTTGCTTTGAGTCTCACTGAGCACCCAGGCATCACATCCCAGGCATCGTTACATCTAGCACTCAGTCAACGGGATGCTAAGCACCCAGTCAAGTTATGCTTTTCTTTCAAACTAGAATTTGCTGCAGATGCAGAAAGATGACCATGGTGATCTAAGAAACAAGAATGCCTAAGAAACTTTATCATATCCATTCTGTGTTTCTTCCCTGAACTAGCCAATCACGTATGCTAAAAAGGGAAAGATAGGGCCACCAGCGGCTCTTTTCCAGTTAATCCTTATCCATCACTAAGCCCAAGACAGAGAATGCCAGAAGCACACACACACACACACACATCTCAAGAAGTGAAACAGAGTCCAGTTAGTTTGGTGCAGTATTTCCACCATACTAGTGAAGCAGGCTCCCAAAGGAAGACCCCCCTCTCCTGGTGAGATAAGCCAATAGTTGCTTATTAAAGCACTGTTCAGCTACAAGTTTCTTGACTTGTTACAAATAATGTGCATCTAAATCATTTGCTTTCTTACAAATGACGTAGTGAATCCTCCTAATAACAGAGCTGTTTGTCTTCCTGAGGTTTAAGCTGATGCCTACTTAAATTGTCATGGGGCTGGGATTTAGCTCAGTTGGTAGAGCGCCGCTCTGTAGCCTCTGAGGTTCCTATTTTGATTCCCAGGACCGCAAAAATGGGAGAAGGATGTGGCAGTCCGCTCCCAAGGCAATCACGAAAACAATCAGCCATTGCAAACCCTATGAGGGTCGCTATGAGTCCAACACGACTCAACAGCACCTAACAACTTAAACTGCCACCAAGGACAGTTCTGTGTGAGACATTATAATTTCATGGGGAAGACCTTGCAACATTGTATTCTTGTGATAAGCCACCTGCCTTTTAACTAGACGCCTGCAGCTGTAGCCCTGTGGCGTCTGATCCTGTCAGATCTCGGAAGCTAAGCAGGGGCAGGCCTGGTTAGTACCTGGATGGGAGACCGCCGGGGAATACCAGAAGCTGTAGGCTGGGAGAAGGACCTGGCAACCCCCTCCCAAAAATCAATCTGCCATTGAAAACCCTATGAACAGCAGAGAAGCACTGACAATAGTGTTTCCCCTGTTGTACAGAGGGTCGCTATGAGTTGGATACCGACTCGACGGCACCTAACAACAACAACAATTTTAACTAGACAACCACAGAATGACTAGTTCTTTGCTCTCATTTTAAAGGAATTCATGTCCCCCCACCCACTCCCTCATGTAGGTTGCTAGGTGAGGTGATTTACCACCTCTTTTTCTGCTTCTGTAATCACATTTTGCCTTTACTTTTTATGTACCAGCCCCAGTCTCATTTTGTTATGCTAAGTCTGCCCATCACAAGAAACCTATAAAAACTCTGAGCTTCGTTTTTCTCCAGGCTCAGTCTTTGGGAAGGATTCCACTGGGCCATGTATGCACCAGTGCAATAAACTCCCGAATGTGCCTGTGCTCTCCACAGCCTCATTTATCCCTCAACACTAGTATGGAGGAAATATGCATATGCAAATCCTGAGATATGAATTGTATAATTTTAGTGATTCCATATTCAAGTTAAATGTTCTTAGATTTGTATTTAAAATTGACATTACACAAGATAAAATGAATGGTAATATCTGTTCTGATTGTTTAGAGCCTGAAGATTTCCTTGTTTCTTTTCTTTAGACATTAAATAGGAAATAAAAGCCACTATCACCAGGCAAGAAAGTGACCCGAAGAAAAGAACATGGTTTATGTTTTATTATCTTTGATGGTGCTTGTCTTTGCTTGTTTGAATAATGGCCTCACTTTTTAACCTTGTACTGGGCTTTGCAAATTATTTAGCTGGCCATGGATGACTTTCTGGACCCATCAGCCTCTGGGGAACAAAGGCAGACACTCAGAGACTCTTTGGGCTTCGGATACTGGGTCCAAGTAGGAGGCTCTAGTTGGAAAGTTATTCTGCTCAGTACTGTTCTCCATCTGGCCATGAAGGACTCTTGGAGGAATTCACTTTTCTAGGTGAATTATCATCCCTCCTAAGATTGTGAGTGCTGATAAGCCTATGTTGTTGTTGTTGTTGTTAGCTGCCATTGAGTCGAGTCCCACTTGTAGTGAAGCTATGTACAACAGAATGAAACACTCCCCAATTCTGTACCAGGCATATGATCTTATTTATGTTTAAGCCCATTGTTTCAGCCACTATCTCAATCCATCCAGTTGAGGGTTTTCCTTTTTTTTGTTGACCTGCCACTCTTCCAAACATGATGTCCTTCCCAGGGATGGTCCCTCCTGACTATGTCCAAAATGTGTAAGACTCAGTCTAGCCATCCTTGCTTCCAAGGAGCATTCTGGTTGCACTTTTCCTAGGACATATCTGTTGGTTCTTTTGGCAGTCCATGGTATCTTCAGTATTTACCCACAGCACCATAATTCAAAAGCATCAGTTCTTTTCTTGTCCCCCTTATTTAATGTCCAGCTTTCACTACAATGTGATACAACTAAAAATCCCTTGGCATGAATCAGGTGCACTTTCATCTTCAATGTGACATCTTTACTTCTCAACACTTTAAAGAGGTCTTTTGCAACAATTTTTCCCAATACAATGAGTCTTTTGACTTCTTGACTGCTGCCTTCACAGGTGTTGATTCTAGAACCAAGTAAAGCAAAATCTTGGACAACCTCAAACTTTTCTCCATTTATCATGAAGTTGCTTACTGACCCAGTTGTAAGGATTTTTGTTTTCTTAATGTTGAGGCAAAATTCATACTGAAGGCTGTGTTCTTTGGTCTTCATCTGTAAATGTTTCAAATCCTCTTCACTTTCAGCAAGCAGAGCTGTGTCATCTGCATAACACTGATTTTTAATGAGTCTTCCTGTAATCATGATGCTATGTTCTTCTTCATAAAGTCCATCTTCTCAGATTATTTGCTCAGCATAGAGATTGAAGACTTACAGAAAAAGGATACAGCCCTGATGCATCCCTTTCTCAACTTTAAACCAGGCAATGTTTCCTTGTTCTGTTCCAATGACTGCCTCCAGGTCTATGTACAGATTCCTCATGAGTATGATTAAGAGCTCTGCTATTCCCATTCTTTGCAATGTTATCTACAATTTGTTATGATCCACACAGCCAAATGCCTTTGTATAGTTGATAAAAACATAGATAGACATGTTTTTGATACTCTCTGCTTTCAGCTAATATCCATCTGACATCAGCAATGATCTTGCTGGTTCCATGCCTTCTTCTGAATCCAGCTTGATTTCCTGGCAGTTCCCTGTCTATATATTACTACAGTTGCTTTTGAATGATCTTTAGCAATATTTTGCTTACATATGATAGTAATGATATTGTTCAATAATTTCCACATTCAATTGGATCCCCTTTCTTAAAAATAGGTACAGATATGGAGCTCTTCCAGTCAGTTGGACAGGTAGCTGTTTTCCAGATCTCTTGGCATAGATGAATGAGTACCTCCAGTGCTACATCTGTTTGTTGAGACATCTCTATTGGTATTCTATCAATTCCGGAATCCTTGTGTTTCACCAACTCCTTCAAGGCAGCTTCCACTTTTTCCTTCAGTACCATTGGTTCCTGATTAAATGCAACCTCTTGAAATAGTTGGTCAATAACCAATTCTTTTTAGTATAATGACTCTGTGTACTCCTTCCATCTTCTTTTGATGTTTCCTATGTCATTTAAAATTTTCTCTGTAGAATCCTTCACTATTGACACTTGAGGCTTGATTTTTTTCTTCAAGTCCTTAAGTTTGAGAAAAACAGAGTATGTTCTTCCCTTTTAGTTTTCTGTCTCCAGCTCCCTGTACAAGTCATTAAAATATTTGATTTTGTCTTCCCCAGTTGCCCTTTGAAATCTTCTGTTTAGTTCATTAATTTCTTCATGTCCTCCTTTTACTTTAGCTGTTTGATGTTCAAGGGCAAATTCATACCTTGGAATATGTGCATGATTGGTTCCAGAAACCCTTCAGGTACTGAAATGCTCAAGTCTCTTATATAAAGTGGTAGTATTGTCATATAACTTTCACACATCTTCCTGTAGGCTTTAAATCATTGTTGTGGTTGTTAAGTGCCATTAAGTTGAATCCTATTATTAGTGACCATCTTTGTTATTGTTGTTAGGTGCCATCGAGTCAGTATCCAACTCATAGCGATCCTCTGTACCACAGGGGAAACACTATTGTCAGTGCTTCTCTGCTGTTCATAGGGTTTTCAATGGCAGATTGGTTTTTGGGAGGGGGTTGCTAGGTCCTTCTCCCAAGCCTACAGCTTCTGGTGTTCCCAGGCGGTCTCCCATCCAGGTACTAACCAGGCCCGACCCTGCTTAGCTTCCAAGATCTGAGGGGATCGGATACCACAGGGCTACTGCTGCAAGCGGTAGTGACCATCTATGTTGTTGTTGTTGTTAGATGCCGTCAAGTCGGTATTCGACTCATAGCGACCTTCATAGGGTTTTCAATGGCTGAGTGCTTTGGGATTTCCTTGGGAGTGGATTGCCAGGTCCTTCTCCCATTTTTGCGGTGCTGGGAATTGAACTCGGGGCCTCAGAGACTGCAGCGCAGCACTCTACCCACTGAGCTAAATCCCAGCCCAGTGACCATCTATACAACAGAAAAAAAAATGCTACCCAATACTTTACCATGCACATGATCTTTTTATGTTTAAGCCCATTGTTGCAGTCACTATGTTTCTTCTCATTTTGACTCGTGCCAGTTCAACAAAAAGAGGTCCCAGGGGCTTTTCTCCATTCCTGTCATTAAGGCCAATTCTACTTTGAGGAGGAAACTCTTCCCCCAGTTATTTCTTGAATGCCTTCCAGCCTGGGAGGCTCATTTTCTGGCATTATATTTGACAGTGCTTCTCTGCTGTTCATGAAGTTTTCAATAGCTAATGGTTTGGGGGAGTGAAGTATTGGGTCCTTCTCCCTGGTCTACCTTAGTCTGGAAGCTTAGCTGAAACCTATTCATTCTGGGTAGCCCTGTTGGTATTTGAGATACTGGTGGCATAGCTTTCAGCATCACAGCAACACACAGGCCCCCAAAGCACAACAAGCTGACAGAAATGTGTGGGAAAATCACCTTTAGATGACTTACAATACCTAACACAATGTAAATGCTTTGTAAACAGTTGTTAAACTATATTGCGTAGGGAATAAAAATAAGAAAACAGTCTCTACATGTTGGGTACAACTATTTCTTCTTTTAAGGATTTTCTTTTTCAGTACTGGAGAATTGAACCCAGGGTCTCACACATGCTTTTTGCAAGTGCTCAACCACTGAGCTGCACCCCCAGCCCTTTTTTCACTTTATATTTTGAGACAGAGTCTCACTAAGTTATTCAGGCTGCCTCTGGCCTTGAATTTGTTACCTTCCTAGCTGTGCCTCCAGAGTTGCTGGTATTAAAGGCATGAGCCATTGCATCCAGCTAAGGTATTGGTTTTTGGGGTGCTACAGATTGAACCCTGGGCTTTGCACATGCTAAGCACACTCTACCACTGAGCTCAATCCCCAGGCCCTCCAAGAGTTTTGATCTGCAGTTGGTTGAATTTATGGATATAGAACTCATGGATACAAAGGGCTGACTGTACATGATAAAGGCATGTGGGAGTATGTGTGTGTGTGTCTACAGGTAAGTATGCACATGTGTGAATTAGTTTCACAAGAGACTGATAAATAAACAGAAATGAGAGAAAGGAGCTGGCATAAGGCCTTGAAGTTGTACCCTTTCCCCCTCTGTAGGTCACACTGGAAAGGGAGACAAGTTAACCTATGAGGTGCTCTGATGTATTAGGGTTCCTAGTAGTAGACCACACTGACTCTAGCCCGCTATTTATTTATTATTCAGGTTAATTGGATTTGCAGTGATATTTCCATATGTGCATTCGTTATGAATGAATCGTGTCCACCCATTCTTCTTCAGCTATTTACACAGAAGAGAGTTTACAGCAGAGCAGTGGCGGTTTTCAAAGAATACTGTAGAGCTTAGCCTGTTAGTCACCAAACCAATGTCATCTTTTTTGGACCTACACCTAGAGTATGCTTTTACAACCCTCTTGTAGGTAAATGTGGTCATGGAACTGAGTTCTAGCCAGTGGATGTGAGCAGTCATGACACACTCCACCCTCAGGCCTGGCCCGACCTCCAAGCTCTTTCCCTTAATCAGTTCACAGCAGGTGACCATGGCAACCTGAGGAGCCACGTGTGAAGGACGGAGGCCCTCTGAGCAGAGACCCTCACTTTGGACTTTACATGTGAAGGAAATAAGCATTCATTGTAGCAAACCATGGAGATATTTGAGTGCTTATTTATTATAGCAGCCAGCATGACCCCAACTGAAGCTTAGAATTTCTGGAAAGATAAGGAAGCATATTTAGCTGCCATACAGCCAGGCATGATGCAGCCAAGATGGGACTCAGTTGTACCATTAGAAAATTCTAAAGGAAATTCCATTGCACTATCGGGTACTCTTCAGGGATAAGTCCTGACCAGAACCTCCACCAACACTGCTCTGCGAAATCCAAACTCTGCAGCCACTAAACTTGCCCCAAGATCTGCTCTGCCTGGCTTCCACCAGGTGCTTGCTTCACCCTCCAACTCTTACATGAGTGAACCTTCTTGGTGGACCAGGCTGTCTACCGACTGCTACTTCCAAGGGAGTCTGGAGATCTTGCTTGCCTCCCTGATAAGGGAAGCCATGCGAGAGGGGGTTGAGCAGGTCGACTTGCAGAATGGTCCCTTTTGAGGAAGATGGACGTGAGGAAATGGAATTAGTTAGGTGGCTGAATGGTTTTGGTTTCAGACTGAATAGTTATCCTCACAACAGCCTGACAAAAAGCTGCTCAGGGCCCTCTCTGTCCTAACCATTCAAGACATCTCCGTTTCTGTACCATTCAGGATTGCAAGCTGACAAGCCTTCCTTCTTATGTTGAGCTGATCAATATTTTCATTCTTCCTTCCTAATCTTCAAGAGGGGCTGGGATTTAGCTCAGTTGGTAGAGCGCTGCTCTGCAGTCTCTGAGGCCCCGGGATTGATTCCCAGCACCGCAAAGTGGGAGAAGGACATGGCAACCCACTCCCAAGGCAATCCCGAAACAGTCAGCCATTGGAAACTCTACGAGGGTCGCTATAAGTCGGACATGACTCGACAGCACCTAACAACAACAACAATCTTCAAGAACCTCTGTTTTGAGGGTTATGAGTCCCGCTCTTTATGTGACTTATGTGGAAAAAGTCTTTATTCATTCACCTTGCTTCTAGGTTCTTACCAGAATTTCTGGATTTCCTTCTTGACCCACCTTATATAAAGTAAGACGTTTGGAGCAGTGGAGGTTGGGACCATGCGCATCTCCATTCTTAGGCAACTTTCCTCTCTCCATTCTTACCTTCAAAGGAGCCACAGCAAAAGTTTTGTCAGGAAAACCCTACCAAGTCCCTTTGCTTTGTGCTGTGGCTGTGTAACTGAGAGCACATGAGAGCTAATTCATGCAGAGGGCTTGGAACCGAGCCTGTCACATAGGAAGTGACTTCTGGGTCACAGTTGCCAAAGTGAGGCTTCTGTGGAACAAGCCTAGCAGCACCACCCACTCTGCTACCCTAATTCAGCATTTATTTTTGCTGGTAATTATCATGCTTTCATAAGTCTTCCTTCCCTCTCCACCTCTCTCCAAAAGTTTGTGTAAACTTTTTACAAAGGTTTTTTTTTTCATGATGAAATATATTTTTTCATTTCCTAGTTTGTTCTCATCACTTAACCAGAATACACTTCTGATCTGATGAGGAGGGTGGTGGCGAACTTGAATTAGAAAGTAGGAGATTGTTGCAGAATCAACCTGTTTCCTAGAGCAGAGCTGAAGGGAAGCAGAGGCACCTCAGGCCCCATCATCACATGGTTGTAGTTTGGAAAGAATGTAAGGTCAAAGAAAGCAAGTAAAGGTGGGCAGCTCTTCGGAGCAGATGGAAGGAAATGGCACCAGGGGCACAAGTGTGAACTGGGGCTTTTGCCCTTGGTCTGTGCCGTGAATGTGCTCCCTTCAAGCTACAAGACTGTGCCCAGGTATCCTGTAGTAACAACGTCAGCAAGGCCAAGGGTATCGTGCATGGGATTTGGAGCTCTGCAAATGGACCCAAATCCTAGCTGGGTTGATCTATTAGAAGAGAATCTCTGGAAACTTTCTTCCCTGCACAGAGCCTCAGTTCCCTTCAGCTGTAAAATCAGAATCATAGCTTCTGTCTCTCAGGGCTATTTGGAATGTGAATCAACAGAATGGGGATGAAAGCATGAGTATGGTACCTGGCATGCGCTAGGTTCCCTAAGAATGTCATGCAAATTGGAATTTGTATTTTATATTCTAGACAGAAAGGTGTTCAATTGAAAAGAAAATTGCACTTCATAAGTCTTGCCTATAACAGTAATAGTGTGTGTGTGATGGGGACAAGCAAAAGATACACACACAAAAGTCCCCAAATAGTTTCATCTCCAGCTTTTGAATCCTCCAAGCCAACTCTGTAATTTGGCTTCTTTTAGCCCTTCTGAGTACTGAAAGCTTTGCCTATAGACAGAGCTGAGGATGCCCAGCCTTCTCCATTGTGGCCTCTGATTTATCATTCATTGCAGCAGGAGACATCTGCTCGGTGAGTTCTTTGAGGGCGTGGCAGAAAGGATCTCTGTTGAATTCGGTAGATTTTGCAGCCGCTCTGATCTCCAAGAGAGATGACTGCAGAGTGGCTGAGTATGACAACAGGGCTGGCTGGCCACTATTGCTAGCCTGGGAACCATGGAGATGCCTGAGCATCTATGGTTTATGACCATTCCCACCGCCCTACTTCCTACTTTGCAGACTGCAGCAAGCCCCGTGGCCCATTGCTAACTGAGTTATTGTTATGTGCTCAGTGGTACCTTCCCAAATTCCCATGGTGGGATCTCAACTTCTAGTAAGCTAAGAATTGACTGCATTTGGAGATAGGGTCTTTAAAGAGGTAAAGTATGTATGGACTGTAATCCTACAGGACTGGAAGATCACAAGTTCAAAGCCAGAGGCAGCCTGCGTAACTTAGTGAGACCATATCTCAAGATAAGACATTTTAAACAGGGACTGGGAGCGCAGCTCAGTGGGAGAGCACTTGCAAAGAATGTGTGAGGCCCTGGGGTCAGCCCCAGAGTACTGCAAAAATAAAAATGAAAAAGAGGAAATTAAGGTACAGAGGCGCACAGAAGGAGGACAATGGGAAGACACAGTGAGGAGGCCACCTACAGGTCAGAGAGAGAAGTCTTAGAAGAAACCAACCTTTCCAACACTCTGATCTCAGACGTCTAGCCTCCAGGATAGCAAACCAATACATTTCTGTTGTTTAAGCTGATCAGTGTATAGCACTTTTTTATGGCAGCCCTAGCAAACGAAACCATTGTAATCTTGTGGGACCACTGTCTTATATGCAGTCAGTTGTTGACCAGAACATTATTACAGGGCACATGACAGTAGATACACAAATGTAAAGAAAGAAAGAGAGATAGATGCAGAGAATTGTTGTCGTTGTTGTTGTTAGGTGCCATCGAGTTGGTATTCAACTCATTGCGACCCTACGTACAACAGACGAAACACTATTGTCAGTGCTTCTCTGTTATTCATAGGGTTTTGATGGCAGATTCATTTTTGGGAATGGGTTGCCAAGTCCTTCTCCCAAGACTACAGTATCTGGTGTTCCCAGGTGGTCTCCCATCCATGTATTAACCAGGCCCGACACTGCTTAGCTTCTGAGATCTGATGGGATCTGATGCCACAAGGCTACAGCTGCCGGCGCAGAGAATTATTATCAGATATGAACTCACAGAATTGTGGAGTCTGAGAAGTCTTGTGATTTCCCACCTGCAAGCTGGGGACCCAGGCAAGCTGGTGGGCTAATCCAAAGGCCTGAGAGCCAATAGCATCGATTCCAACCCAAGTTGGGAATCCTGAGAAACAGGAGTGGTGGGGGCAGCAGAAGATGGATGCTCCAGTCCCACTGCTCAGATAGAGATTTCAACCTTCCTCCTCCTCCACTGGTTCTATGGAAGCTCTCAATGGATGGCCGAGGTCCACTCCCATCAGGGAGCGACATTGCTCTACTGGTGATCAACTCAAATACTAGTCTCTTTTAGCCACACCCTCACAGACACACTCTGAAACATTTAACCAGATATGTGGACATCTGTTGGGCTAGTCAAGCTGACATGTCAAATTAACCATTACATAAGTTCTGTAGATGGGAGGTGAATGGGGACATGTGCCAAACCTGGAGAGTCAGGCTCAGTGGAGGAAGGCAAACTCCTAATTCACGCTGCTGCTCAGTTGACTGCCAAGGTCCCCTCTTTCTTCTGTGATCAACTATGACCTTGTTATTTGCTCACTGCCAAATGTAACCTGATCCTGGCAGCATGGCCACACACATGCCAGGGATCAGGCACCCGATAACCTATTTAGAGCCCCCAGTGAGGGCATAACAGTGGGGAAACTATGTTTTAAGGGTCACACAGATTCTCAGGGTCATGGGAAGTGGGGAGTGCCCTATTCCCCATAACCTATGAGAGTCAGAGAATGTTCTTCAAGGGAGACCTCTTTGAGCTGGGTCTTGAGAGGTGGGTAGGGGTTTGCCAAGGAGCCATGATGGTTAGGGGTTTTGCAAGCTGTTATGAGTGCCGTGGGGTGCCTGGACACAGGGCGGTAGAGGCAGGAAGTGGGAGACAGAGGCAGGGGAAGAAGGCATCAAACTTCAAGAGCTTTGCTAAAGGGGTTGGGTAGTGTTATAGTTCAGACTTGGCAAGGCGTGTGACACTGCCTGTTCCATGAACTGCTGCATCCTCAGTGGTTTCAACTGTGTCTGGCATACAGTAGACATTTAGTAATGAATATCTGCCGTATGAATTAATAAACTGTCGAATTAAAACTTTTCCCCAATTAACATAGTGTCCCTGATTATTTGACTATTTAGGCTCCTGACCTCCATGAAGGGTGAATTGTGAGACCTGGATAGACTTAGGAAGGCAACGGAAGCATAAAATCTCCCCAGCAAAATGCGTGATTTTACTTGAACTTCAGATGAAAAATTGGAATGACTGTTTGCCACAGTGAGTATTTGCAACAAAACTGTTTTAAAACTTTAATTGCTGGGCCATGCACCAGGCATACATGCTAAGTGACCTTAAATGCTATGTGCAAGAAAGATAAGGGTCTTCTGTGTTTCTGGGTCACTGAATGCTTCAGGTGATAAATGACAGTCTCCATAATAACAAGCATTTGTTGAATGTTTAACATGAACCCAACTGTGTACTAAAAAGAATCTGTAAAATGTTGTTGCTATTGTTGTTAGGCACCATCTAATTGGGACAGACTCATAGCGACCCTGTATACAACAAATGAAACGCTTGCTGACACTGCGCCATGCCCAGCACTTCTGTCAGTGCTTCTCTGTTATTTATAGGGTTTTCAATGGCTGATTGTTTTTTAGAGTGCATTGCCAGGTCCTTCTCCCAAGCCTATAGCACCCAGTATTGCAAGGCAGTCTCCCAACCAAATACTAACCAGGCTTGACCTTGCTTAGCTTCTGAGATCTGACGGGATCAGATGTCACATTGATATGGCTGCAGGCTGTAAAATATTACCACATTTCATCCTGGCACATTAAACAATAGGTATATAGTGTCTATTTTAGGTGAGAAGGGAGGTTCAAACAGGGCCCATGACTTGTTTAAGGTCACAGGGTGGATAAGTGATTGGCTGGACTTCCCCTCCATGTTAATCTGACTCTGGAGCCTGCCATTAACACCACCTCCTGCGTAAAGGTGTGGGCAGTTCATCTCGCATCTACCCTGGTGCCTTACACATCCCAGGCCCGTGACGAAGGCCCCAATTTCCAACCACATCAAGAGGAAGCTATGGAAATTACCCTGAGGGTCAAGGCAAAATCTCCCAGTGGCAAGGGACTTTCCTCTGTGGAAGGAGACATGAGTAATCATGAGCAATGTAGCCTTTGAAAAATCGCTTAAATAGAGAGCTGGGGCAAGCACTTCGGAAGTCACCACCACCAGAGTTTTTATAGACGGGTTGGAAGGCTCTTGTCTCAGGCGATTTGGATTTGGTTTGCTGCATCGATGGAACTGTCAGATAGATTTGCAGGGCTGTGTGAGACTGGTATTCCTGCATATGGCATTGTATGCCTCACAGTGCTCTGTGATTATCTCCTTTCTCTGCCTCCCCCATCAAAACACAAGTTCTTCAAGGGTAACAAACAACTCCCATTGTGTCAAATGCAGCGATGATGTTGAGAGTTGGTGCCCTGCAGAGAGACAACCAAGCATGAAGGCCCAGCTTCTCTGTTTTACAAGCTGTGTGACCTTGAACATATTCTTTAACCTCTCTGAGTCTCCGTTCCGTCATCTATCGAGAAGGGATGTGATAATATCTACTCCAGAGTGTTTTTCTTAGAATTAAGTGAGTTAAATATGAAGTCTTAGAAGAATATGGGACAAAGAGAAAAAAATAGCTATTACTATCATATCCATTCCTATAGGCCCTAGAACAAGCCTTACCTGATGCTATTCCTGTTTCTGGATTTTTCAGGCATGAGTCGACACGTTACCTCTGCTTTCTAAGTGAGATTGAATATTATACTCTGTATTCAGTTGAAAGCACCTGAAGCAAATGCTGGAAGGAAGCAGACTGTAATAGAAACAGCATTCTACATTCTTCTCAGGCTAAGACTAGAGAGCTGAGCCTCCCTTATAGGAGCTGGACCTTGCGTGACAGCAAGGAGGTGGCCCTCCACCATGACCATTGCCAGACACTGGTCTTTCACAGCATTCCCTGGCTCCATCAGAGCAGCAGGTGGCTTATTTCACTCTAACAGAACTCCTCCCCCACCAGACAGTCCTCTCCTTCCCCCTCAGACTTGTGGCTGGTGGATGGAACCCTAACAAAGTGCATCAGAAACCTTAGCTCTATTACTAACCCCAGCCTGCGTAACCTTGTCTCAGATGATTTATCCAATTTATAACTCAACTTGAATTCAGGCCTTCTCATCAGAGTTTGTAACTGTGCCGAGCCCTACACGCTCCCCAATGTTTCTGCACCGGAGTGGCCATCGTCCAGCAGGGAAGAGGGCTGTAGGAATTGGGTGAGATGTTTGGATTCCCCGGGAAAACCTCTTCCAACCAATCAGTGGTGAAAGTGTGATCCGGAACAAACCTAAAGGTTTGTATTCAGAGAGCTGGGGAGCCATGGTTCTGAGAAAGAAAGCACAAGAAACAACATGGACTTCCATAAAAAAGACACCTGGGATTCCAGGCATGGTGGCACAGACTTGTAATTCCAGAAACTCAAGAAGTGGAGACAGAAGGATCACCAGATTGAGGCCAGAGGCAGCCTGTGCAACTTAGTGAGACCTTGTCTCAAGATAAAAAATAAAAAAGTGGCTGGGGGTGTAGCTCAGTGGTAGAGTGATTGCCAAGTATGAGCAAGATCCTGGGTTTAGCTGCCAAGTACTGATAAAAAAGAAAAAAAGAAAAAAGAGAAAAGATAAGAAAAAGAAGGAAAGGGAAAGGAAGGAAAAAAAGGAAGGAAAGGAAAGGAAAAGGAAGGGAAAAGAAGAAAAGTGAAGTAAAGAAAAGAGAAAAGACACCTTGGCTAAGGATCCTGCCATAATTGCCCAAGTCCTTCAGGCCAGACCTATGACTGTTAAAGTGGCTTCAGCTCCATCAGGATTGCCATTGGCCAGTCTCCAGAAGAGCCCCCCTCAACCTCTGATTATATTCAAAGCAGCCAGGAAATTTTGAGTTCTTGACAGCTTTTCCCCCTCACAAGATAATAAGGCAGGTCACATTTCAGATTTAACCCAGCTGACATTTTAATTCCTCTAATGTGGTTTTGATGTGTGCAGAAGAGGTACAGTGTAGGTACAAGTTGCTATTTATATAGCCCTGCCAAGTGGATTCCATTAGCTCCTCCGTTCACCCGGTGCCTTCAGAACTTCAAGCTCCTCACTCCCAAGTAGTTTCTTCTTCTGAAAGTTTGAAGAAAAGAACAATAGAACATGGCCCTCTCATTTATTCCCTTGTGGCAAAAAGATGCTATTGCGTATTACTTAGAATCCTGACTTTGGAGAAGAAAAGCCTGGGGCTTCTCACCTACAAGGCTGGGTGCAGAGAGAAGAAACGTGTGCAGTGTTCTTGCCATAGAGCCTGATCCAGAACCAAACTCCAGAATGACAGCTGTTAACTCAGCTTGCTAATACCGTTGTCACTGCAACAGCAGCAGTGGTAGCTGCAGAAGCATCATATCATCACCATCTTTGTCGCCATTATTATCATCATCACCATTGCCGCCATCATTATTTTCCTGGATTTTCCACTTACTAATGCCTTGAGGAAAGTCATTTTTCTTCTTGTAGTTCTCATTTTCTTTTTCATAAAACTGGATACTAATCCCTATCTCTCAGTGCCACTGGAGCAGAATAAGTTCTTGGTAACATTTAGATGTCCTTGGGTGCTCCAATTACATCTGTGCTCACACTTCCTACATGGGATTTGTTTGCCTCGTTGCCTTTGCTGAGCTCTCATCTTGGCTCCAATTAATTCTCCCAAGTCACAGAGCTTAGGACGGTCTTTCCCCCAGAGCCCTGAGCTAACCTGGTAAGAAGCCTAGGTGAGAACCAGGAAATCCCGTTCCCATCAATGCTGTTACCATTATATGTCACTATACAGCCTTGAACAAGTTTCCTCATCCACAACATAAGATCATTGCACCAGATGGGTGGTTCTCCAAGTGGTCCAGAGACCCTTAGGGTCAGAAACACCTGGCATGCTTGTTAGGAATGCACATTTCTGAAGCCCCACTGCACACTCACTAAATGAGACCCTGGTGGTGAGGCTCTGAGACCTGGTTTTGTTAAGGAGGAGATGCAGGATGCAGGTCTGGAGAAGGGAGTGCAGATGAAAAGCTCCAGTCCAGAGGGGAGCAGCAGGGGGAAAAATCAAGATGGCGGACAGATAACACGCGCCTTCTCTCCCAGAGTAAAGGGAAGACTCGATGAGAGGTTTAGAACTCACATTGAATAGATAGAAACAGTGATAGTTTAGATTGGGAGACAGAGGATGAAACTGGATGGACACTGAAATCGAGCATTTGGCTTCAGAAGAATTACACAGAGGTCAGTGGCAGGACTGCCATTCCACCATTTCACTTTCACGCAGACGGCAGGATAGAATCCTGGAGATTCGGAGGGGACTTTGCCCACACCCCAACACAGCATGCAACCTTGACATCACACTGTCACCCTGCTCGCGGGACACAAACTGCAAGTTTTCCGTTGAGTCAGCACGGAATCGCTCCCTCCCTCCTGTTGTGGCGGTGGGAAACCAGTGCCAGCAGTACACATTCAGAGCTGAAATGCGGCTCCTTCTCTCCTGTTGTGGCGGGACAGTCATGCAGACGCAATCTCCACAGACATACGGGCACACATATGCCTGGACCCCAGACAATAATGCTTACCTATTTGCTATTGGCTTAGATAAGACAATGTATGTGTAATGCTTTACAGAGATACCATTACATAGTAAGTGCTCAGTAAGTGAAAGCTGTTGATATTCCTAAAAGCAAAATACAGCAAAATGAATCATATTTAAAATTTTATACTTTATTAGCATCCCAAATAACTCAGAATAGAATAACTAGGACACATCTGATAACATACAGAGTATATTTTCTTCAAAGATTTGCATAGTTTTTGAGAGAAAGCTTTTATAAATGGGCTTTGAATTTGTCAGTACTCTTCCCTCTACTAAAATAGTCTCTCAATGAGACTCTAAATAAGTCTGCTAAATCCACTCTGCAGTAAGTCTGCATCGGTCCACTCTAGAGGAATGATACCAATTTCATCAGACAAGAATTATTGCTAGGGCATCACTCAATTTTTCTCCCCTTCACAACAACCTTTTGAAGAAACATTGGTGATAGAATCAAGGAGAATTTGAATATTAGCTCTCCTATGAATAAAAACCTAGGATTTTTGAATGCGATGTGTTTTTGAAATTGAAATTAAGAAAATTCTTTTGGAGATAATAGTTCAAACAAGAGAATTAAGAAGAGGTATAAGTTAAATATGAGGCAGAAGTCAGTGGATATTAGGATGGGTTTAGAGTTTCCATCCCTTTGAGTCCTATTCAGGATAGCTTGCTGTGTGACCTTGGTCAAGTTACATCCCAGTCCCCTCATATTTAAAGCACAACACTTGGTTGACCTTAGAGAGCATTGGGGGGTGGTATGTGTGGAATGGCAACAGGAAGAGTGGTACCCCAGGAACTACTGTGTCTGACATGCCCTGATTCCTCTAACTGCCCTCAATAAAGGACCCAGAGGATAAGAGAGAGCAGATAATTGTGTCCTATGGTTAGCTGCAGTGCGGTCGAAGCCACCAGCAAGTTTTTGTTTTAGGATGCAATGGCTCTTGTGCTGATGGAAAAGGTAGACTTCATTCTCTTTAAGGTGATGGGAGATTGTACAAGAAACGAGAAGAGACTAAGAGGAACACAAAGCAAGAAAGGGGAGAGTGGGAAAATAACATAAAGAGGTCATCTTTGAGTTTGAAGGAAATTCAGGTAGAAGGATTATTGAAGCAGAGTTAAATTATTTAACTTGTTCAGAACTGTGTCATTCTGGCACTTGAAAGCTTGCACAAGGGATGATGAGTAGCTTGTAAGATGCCCCCAAAGGACCCCTGTGTCAAGTCAGGCTTTTCTGGAATCTCATTCCCTGAATCTTGACTACAACTAAGGCTCACTTCTAATCAATAGAATACAGCAGAAGCAATAGTATATCACACGTACGACTGCGTATAAAAGCCCTGTGTGTTCCATGTGATGCATGCACACACATTCTCTCTCTTCCTTGGATCATTTGTGCTTGGAGAAGCAAGATGCCACATTGTGAGTAGCCCTACAGAGAAGGTCATGTGGTATAAAGAGGAAGGAAGACAATCAATCCAATAATCTGAGAAAAGGAAAGCCTGCCTACAACTACGTGAGTGGGTTTGGAAATGGATACTTCAGCCCCAGTCACACAGTCAGATGAGACCACAGCCCTAGCTGGCACCTTGGCTGCAGTGTATCATGTGAGAGCTTGAGCCAGAGGCATCTGTCTAAGCAAAGCTCAGACTGTAGAGCCATGGAAATCATGAAATAACAATGATTGTTCTTTTAAACCTTTAAGCACTGGAGTGATTTATTATGCCACAATATGCAAGTGACAGAGGTGGTGAACACATTTACCTTCCTGTTTTAGTGGTTGCTCCAAGTGGGGAAGCCAATAGGAGGTTCATGAACAGGAATTAAGTCAAGAGTCTGAGAACAGTATACTTGCCAGTCATAAGTTCAGTCAGTCTTTTTGGAGTCTAGATAACACATAGGCTGTAAAAAATATTACAGAATATAACCAAATATATTAATCATATAAATAAACATAAATGAGCTTAACTCACCTACTAAAAGGTAAAGATTTTCCAGATGGTTAAATAGTCAAATTTAATATAATCTATAAGAGATGCAGCTAAATGGAATAATGTTTATAAGAGATAGAAAAGAAAAAAAAAAACAGAACAAATGTAAGGAAAAATAAAGCAGAGAGGTAGAAAATTGTAGTAAAAGGGCTGGAAACACATGTAATGCCCATCAACTGGAGACTGGTTGAAAAGTGGGAGTGTAGTCACCAACAGGGTCCAGAGAGGCTATACAAAGGAAGGAGAGAGTTCTCTGTGTATGCCCGTGGAGGGCTCTACAGGATGCACCATTGTGTGAGAAGTACAAAGCACACAGTGTGCCTACTACGCTCTCAGCCATCTAGCCTCGGTGTGGCAATAATGAGAGGCGGTAGAAACTTTAAGAGGTGAGGTCTGACAAGAGGTGTTTAGGTCACTGAGGGTGCTTCCCTCAGAAGGGATTAATGTAGTTCTCCTTGAGCCCCATCTGGTTCTCATGAAAGTCAGTCATCATAAAAGAACAAGACTGATCCTTGAGTGTCTCTGGCTTCAAGTCTGTCCCCGTGATCTCTCCCTCTTGCATGTGCTCCTGACATGATGCCATCTACTATGTTGTGACAAAGTCAAAAAGGACCTCACCAGAGGCTGAAACACTGGAGCCATCCAATCTTGGACTTTCAGCCTGCAAAACTGTGAGGTAAATAGACCTCTTTACTTTATCAAATACCCAGTCTTGGGTGTTTTGATATAGGAAACGAAAGCAGATTAATACAACATGTAATGTGTGTGTGTGTATGTGTGTGTGTGTAAAATATCTATCTTTTGTTTATATTTAGAAAAAACAATAAAAAGGTCAATTATAGTTTTAAAATGCTTCCCAATAGGGGAAGGAAATAAAGCAAGTAGAAGGACAGAGGTACAAACTAAACATTTTTAACTCTACTTTTTTGTAGGTTTGACCTAGGAAACAGATACATATTTTACATAAAGATATGAAAAAATTAAATATAAAATCAATTCATGAAACTCAGAGTTAAATGGAACAAATGAGACTAAGAAAAGTATCTAGTTGGCAGTATAACTGCACAGAGAGAAACCTTTTGTAGGGACTTAAGAAGTAATGTCACTTCCACACTGTTCCTTCCTGACTACTATTCCATCATGAGATCAGGAGTTTAATAACAAGAAAACATCAGACAAGTGGGGAAGGGAGTGATTCCCTCCTGGGCCTCCTTTTGAAGCACGGCTCAGGTTTCCAGGTAATTCTAGGCACAGGAGACAGGGGCATATCCTCAGTGGCCCTGAGGGTCCATACACATAGGTGAATATTGTGTGTCTAATAAACAAATGAACTGGTAAGTGAACTGGTGAATAAATGGAAGTTTTTAAGTTTTTGAAACTTGAATATTTTCAGACTCAAATCCCAGAGTGAATTTGTGTTGAAAAGCCTGTGAATCTTACCAAGTAATTTTAAAAAGACAACTGAGTGTTTTCAAAGTCTGGGGAAAGTTTGATCTTAGAAAAAAAGGACAAACTTACAAACACATCCTTTTCACAGACCCACTCTCTGATGTCTCATTAGTTTCTTTTGATCCCAGATCATTCAGACACATTCCTGCAGGGCACTTAATCAGAGAATTCACTGACAAGGAGGGAGGTAGGCTGGCCCAGGGGCTGGCATCACGCGTGGTGTTGATCAGCCTCCTCCTTCTCAGAGTCTGAGAGAGCAACTAGTTGTGATCAGTGGGATCAAAAAGGACTTTCTGGAACAAGGAATTTGAAGTGAGTCTGGAGAAAGAGCAGTACCTTGCCAAGTGATGATGAATACAAGATCAAAGTTGAGCATTCCACGCAGAGGCCCGGCGTGTGCAAAGGCACTGGGGTTTGATGTGCACTGTGAGAGTAATAATGAGATTTTGTCTCTAGAATGGAATTAGAGGAAGTGATTGGACATTAGAATCCAATCAGACAGTCTGAAGAAATTTGTCAGATCCTTTTCCCTGGGCGAATGTGCCTGTTTATCCACTAGGGGAAGAGGAGTTTGAAGAAAATTTCCATTTGTGGAGTATCTGCTACTTGCCAAGCATTATGCAGGGCACTTCCTTGATTTCCCCTTTACCCCCAGAGCCCTTGAAAAATCTATTATTGTCTTCATTCTAGACATAATCAAACTGAGGCTTGGAGGTCACCTGAAAGGTGACAGAGCTGGGATTTTAACATATCTGCCAGGTGCTAATGTCTGCACCCTTGTCAGCCCACCCAGCGGCCTACGGAGGGACAGCGAGCTGAGGCAGAGGGGCTGTGCCTTCCTCGGCCTTCCAGCCCAGCTTGGCTCCTACTAGAGATGTAACTGTGGGGAGGCCATTGCTGAGCCTCAGTCTCCTCATACATAAAACAGGGGCACTGTGCCCATGGGGAAGTGACATCGTGCTTACCCAGTGAGACAAGGCTCCCAGTGGGTCGCAGTCACACCTCTACAGGACAGAAACCCTGGGTCTCCAAGGCCCCCAGGCCAGCCCTCCCACTGCTATCTTGCCAACCCTCACCCTGGGAGCCCAGCTTCCATTTCGGGCTCTGAACGTGGGCAGGCGAGGGGTTAAAGGGAAAGCTGAGCCAGCCAGCAGCTCCCTCCCACGAGCCCTGATGAACAGCAAGGAGCAGGCATACCAGGGAGCATTAAGGCCAGATGATTAATGGATCAAACCGGCGCTGGGTTTTAATGAGGCGCGATTGGCCTTCCTACCTCGGAATTAAGAAATGAGTGCGCGCCAAGGAGTCTGGGCAAATGGGGAAGGGAAGGCCTGGCGAGGGAGCCCCTCTCGGCTGGCCTCCCTCCAGGTACCTGGGCTGGACCACCAAGCCTTTCATTTGCCTCCTTAGGGGAAACAGATCCAGCAACAATAGCAACAGCAGTAAAATCCTGCTGTGACCCAGCAAGCAGTTGTCATTTCTCTAAAGGACAAGTAAACTAACACAGGTGTCCCAGGAGGCTGGGCAGATTTGTTGTGGCATCGGTGAGTCATAGATGCGCTGTGTGGGAAGTCTGCAGGCCCGCCATCTGGGGGCCTTGTTGTTGTTGTTAGGTGCCGTCCAGTCGGTAGCCGACTCATAGCAATCCTCATAGGGTTTTCAGTGGCTGACTGTTTCGGGATTGCCTTGGGAGTGGATTGCCAGGCCCTTCTCCCATTTTTGCAGTGCTGGGAATCGAACTCGGGACCTCAGAGACTGCAGCGCAGTGCTCTACCAATTGGGCTAAGTCCCAGCCCCATCTGAGAGCCTGGCTTTCCCAAAGTATCGTGGGCTCAGGATCCCAAAGTATCGTGGGCTCAGGAAGAGGCAGAGGGTGGAATGGCATCCATCGGGATAGGCTGAGGAAGGGCCCTGGGGCCCAGGATGACACCTGGAAGCACCAGTGCCCTGTCACAAGAGCCACTGGGTGGAGAAAGTGCACATCTGATTCCACTCCCATATCCGGGGCCTCAGTAAGTCCTGCACCTTCCTTGGCCTCAGCTGCCTCCTTTGTGAAAAGGAAGCAGAAACACCAGCCTTCCCGGGTGCCCAGGATTAAATGAGATAATACCAGGGGCATTGCAGGTGCTCAGTCTATCTTCCCTTTCCTTGGGCAGGAGAGTGTAGCATGATTGGGAACTGGACTGGATGACTCCTTCTGAACCACTGTCTGTCAGCATTGCCATAGGCAATTTATTTGCTTGCTCGAGGCCTCAGTCTTCTCAGCTGTAAAATTGGGAAGATGATAACATTTCCTTCCTTGTGGAACTTCTGTGAAAATTATCATACAGTGCGAATAAGTACTGCATGTGCCAGACACATTTTTACTGCTCAATACACATCCATTATTTGGAAATAAAGTTAAAAATACAGAGATATTTTTTGTCTTAAGGAAATTTCTGGCAGGGCCTTGAAGATCACTATAGTTGTTGTTGTTAGGTGCCATCGAGTCAGTATCCAACTCATAGTGACCCTGCATACAACAGGCAAAACATTGTCAGTGTTTCTCTGCTATTCATAGGGTTTTCAATGGTGGATTGATTTTTGGGAGTGGGTTACCTGGTCCTTCTCCCAAGCCTACAGCACCTGGTGTTCCCAGGTGGTCTCCCATCCAAGTACAAACCAGGCCCAACTCTGCTTAGCTTCCGAGAGCTGATGGGATCAGATGCCACAGTGCTATGGCTGCAGGCTTGAAGACCACCAGCAAACACTAAAGATAAACATAAATTAAATCCACCCAACAGGGACAGATTCAGGTTTGTACAGCCTTCTCCCAAATTGGAGGGGCTTCTATAAAAAATATAAAAATATAAGCCAGGCGCTGTGGCGGAATCTTGTAATTCCAGTGACTCAGGAGATGGAGGCAGGAGAATAACATGCTGGAGGCCAGAGGTAGCCTGCATAACTTAGACCCTGACTCCAAAAGGGGCTGGGAGGGCAGCTCAGTGGTATAGCACATGCCAAAAGTATGTATGAGGCCCTGAGTTCATCCCCTAGTACCACACACACACACACATACATAAATACATACATACATGTATACACACAATATCAGGTATGAAAATAAATATTTACTTAGAATAAAAAAGAAGGTAATGCCGGGTGCGGTGACGCATGCCTGTAATCCCAGCAGCTCAGGAGGCAGAGGCAGGAGGATCATAAGTTTGAGACCAGAGGCAGTCTGTGTGACTTAGCAAGACCCTGTCTCAAAAAAGTAAAAAAAATAAAAATGGGCTGAGGGTGCAGCTCAGTGTCCAGTACTTGCAAAGTATGCAGGCGTGAGCCCCTGGGTTCAAACCCCAGTACCACAAATCAATCAATCAATCAATAAAGAAAGAAAAAAGAAAAAAGAAGGTCACTATAAGTTACCTTCCCCTGGCCCCCTTCCAGCGAGTGTGAGCCCACACCTGTGAAGGTGGGTGAGGCCATCTCCCATGCCATATCTCCCCACCCCACCCCTACTGTAGACAGCCAACATTCTAATTGGCTGTTCCAATTCTCTATGAAATCATTACTCCGAGGATGAAAGCGTATCCCTCGTTCTGAAGAAATGTAACTTCAGGGAGTTAATCGGGGTGGTATCTTCTGTTCTGTTTCCTTATTTACTACTCTGAGCATTTGAGTCTGCCTCTGGGGAAGCGGAGCACAATCCAAAGTTAGGTCTGTTCTCCAAACCTCTCCCCGCTGCTCCCTAGCCTCCATGGGGAACCAGCATTGGGCAAATGTAGTCCATTTGCCAGGTTTGTACGACTCCTCCCTCAGGGAGTCTGCTCTGTCTCTTGTTAGCAGAGACCTGTTCTCACTAAAATGTGCCTCGCAGGGTGCAGGAGGAACACAGCCAGCTTCAGCGCATCTCTGCACGGTTGCCACCATCCCATCCACGTCCACACGTTTCAGGACACTGGTAAGCAGCCACTCAAATGAGTACACTGGGGAATCTACTTGTCCAATCAAGGCGTCTTCCAAATCTCAAGTGGGGTGCCTTTGTTAGGCAATGACACAATTAATGTCTCCCTTGAACTCCCATAGTGATTTCCATAGGGCCATGCTCCAGCAAGGCACTGACCACTCCCCATGAAGTAGCTAAAACCCCAAAGAAGAGGGGGGGGGAGAAAAAAAAAGCATGCAATTCAGCTCAATAAGCTGATTTGTTTTTATCTTTTTCAATCAAAATGGTGATCTCCAAGCAGGATATTTTCTATTCAATTTAGAAGTACCATTCATAAGCCAACTAGCTCTTTTTTGGTCAATCAAGAGATGCTGCCGGGCGTGGTGGCACAAGTCTGTAATCCCAGCGGCTTGGGAGGCGGAGGCAGGAGGATCACAAGTTCAAGACCAGAGGCAGTCTGCGTAACTTAGCAAGGCTCTGTCTCAAAAAGTAAAATATGGGCTGGGGGTGCAGCTCAGTGGTCCAGCACTTGCAAAGCAGGCAGGCGCGAGGCCCTGGGTCCAACTCCCAATACCACAAAAAAAAAAAAAAAAAAAAGATGTTGATGGAATTCTAAGTGGTGCTAGATCCAGCTGGTCCTCAGGTAGCTTCACGGTCAGTCCCAAGGAGGTGGGAAGTGAGTCTCCTCACGTCTGAGTACATTGAGTACCTCCCTGTGTTTCCTCAGAATCGTGTTCCTGTATAAAACGTTTATTTCTCAGCATGGAACTTCTCTCAGTATCGGCCTCCCCATCAGAGCACATTTCCACCATCACCCAGGCAGCATGGGTATTTCAGGTCTCAAGATTATGTTATGGTTTTTAGTCTTAGGGGCAGTTTCAGTGAATGTCAGCCAACTAGTGAATGCCTCTCAAATGAAAATCTTCCGGTCCAGAGCCCCAGCAGTCATGCCTGGGAGGTGCCTGCAGGCTCTTGGCACAAACCCCAGTCTGCACTGCACACTGGACCAATGTATAGAGAATGCATCCAAGCCAGCCCTCTAGTTTCTAGGCTACACTGTTTGATCTGAACAGCCTGTGCGTACTCAGGCATTCTTATTGATTGTCACTTAGCATACCAATTAATATTACTTGAAAGGCAGATTTGCATGCCTTCTGTTTGATAATAGCAGGTACAGGAAACAAGAAACATTCCCAATTAGACATAATATCCATCCTCATAATACCTCCAAGGGGAAGAGAAGCAGTCACATCACATAAAACCTGTTCAGACATACTAGAGTTTTTCCAAACTTTTACCTTAAGACCATCAACCCTTGCATTTCTAACTCTGAGGCTACTGGTATAACTTGGTATTCTTTGGTAGGTGCCCTGAAATTAGAGATTGCAGTTCAGACAGGCAGAATCTTACGTTGGCCTATTTCTCAATTTCATGCAACCAAGAGATTGTCTATTTTGATTTTTGTTCTTATAATCTTGCATTCTTTATGCATCCAGTGAGCCAATGCCCCAGGGGTTGGCTCTCTCATCTCTGAATCCCATTGGTAACTTTGGCCTTGGTAACTGATCATAGCCCAGCTACCATGAGTGACCCAAGGCCCTCCAGTCAGCAAGTTTCTTACCCCTTGCCCTTTTGTAACTAAATGCAATACATTCACATCTTGGTGAGTGCAAAGCCAAAATAATCACAGCCAAGATCTAAAAGAGTAAAGAAAGATGTATTTCCTGTGCAGATAAAGAGAAGTATGGAAATCCCTTCCAAAGCTATGCTGTCTCTGAACAATAGGCTCCCCAATAAAATGCCCGCACTTCGTTTGTTCACAGAGTGGGCATCACTATGAGTTGGACCCAACTCCATGGCATCTAACTACAACAATGCATATTCATATAGTGGAAGCACTTCAGGGTGGATACAGTTTTCAAGAATGTTCAAACTAAAGTATACACTGCTGGGCATGCTCAGTTAAAGTCACAGTTCAGGAATAAAGATGGCAGCTACACACAACCCCTGAGACTGTCAGGGCTGTGTTACAGAAAAATGGTTGGCAGAAACGTTTTAGGTATCTGTAGTTTGCATCATAAATCCCCAACAAAATTTCCTTTGGTTGCTGCTTGATGATTTCCACCCGCTTGAGTTGTATTTCATACTCCGTCAACTGCAAAACAGATAGCTAGAGTCCAAGCGCCTCCCATGGCTCTGGCAGAGGTCAGATCCCAGATAATGGCACTGCCAAGTGGACTCCTTTCAGTCAGCAGGGATGGAAGGTGAAGGGAGAAAGGCTTCAGAACAAAAATCTCCACAGGCCAGCTTGGCTGCAGAAACAGGCAGATAAAATTTAAAGAGAGATCCTCCACAGAAGCAAGTTTCAGCTAACCCATCTCCCTGGCTGTTAACACTTTGAGTCTTTTTTCTTTTTCCCAAAAAACTACATGTTTCAATGAGTTAGGATCATTCTAGGTAACTGTGTTTCCTGTGTTTCCTGACACGAACTCCTCTGAAGTCCCAACTGGTCCATTGCCAGCTGGTGTATTACAATCCAATTCAGACACGAAGCACCCTCAGTGAGCATCAGATCCCTCAAGTAAGAGTCTCAGTCTTCCATAAAACTGCCTCCTCTCAGATATGAATTCAAGTAGGGTTCCCAGCCACCCATACTTCTCATGACCTGGCTACAAATCCAGGAGTTTCCATGAGCCCCTCATACCTAGTAATTGCTACAACAACTCACTGGGAAACACTATACTTTTGATTAGAGTTTTATGCTAAAGAGTGTACTCTGAGCGAGAGCTGAGAGGGACCACAGAGCTGTGTATCCATCAGAGGATGAGCCAGGCATGTTGCCCTCCTCACACATCAGTGTGCTCCCCAATCAGGGGCTCCACTGACCCTTGGTGTCCACAGTTTTCATTGGGGCCTTGTCACATAGGCCTGACTGATTAAATCACTGGCTCATGATTAAATTCGAGTCCCCTTCCCCTTCCCTGTAGGTCAGGCAGCTGAAGCCCAGACCCTCTAATTATGTGTTGGTCTTTCAGATGACCAGACACTATCCTATTGCTATCTACAAGGCTCTGTACATTTCTGTACATGTGGCTCTGTACATTTCAAACCTTATCAATCATGTACTTCCCATACTGGGTGTCATGGGACATTTATATTGCCACAAAATGTACCATAATGTAGATAAGCTAATTATTTATGTAGATAATTAATGTAAATCAATTTCATTAGATGTTGTTGTTAGGTGCCGTCGAGTGCAGTCTGACCATAGTGACTCTGCGTACAGCAGATCAAAACACTTCCCGATTCTGTGACAGGCACACGATCTTATTTATGTTTAAGCCCATTGTTGCAGACACTGTGTCAGTCCATCTGGTGGAGGGTTTTTCCTCTTTTGCGTTGACCTGCCACTCTCCAAAACATGATGTCTTTCTCTAGGGATTGATCTCTCCTGACTATATGTCCGAAATATGTATGACGCAGTCTGGCTATTCTTGCTTCCAAGGAGCACTCTTGTTGCACTTCTTCTAGGACAGATCTGTTGGTTCTTTTGGCAGACCATGGTATATTCAATAGACGCCTCCAGCACCATAATTCAAAAGCATCAATTCTTTTCCTGTCTCGCTTGTTCAGTGTCCAGCTTTCACAACCATATGATACGACTGAAAATGCCATGGCATGAATCAGACGCACCTTCATCTCCAATGTGACATCTTTGCTTTTCAATACTCTAAAGAGATCTTTTGCCACAGCTTTTCTAGAGCAATGCGTCTTTTGATTTCTTGACTGCTGCTTTCACAGGTTTTGACTATAGAGCTAAGCAAAGCAAAATCTTGGACCACCTCAATCTTTTCTCCATTTATTTTGAAGTTGCATACTGACCCAGTCGCATTAGATGTTAGTATTCTGGAAATCACGAGGGCACGGGTGATAGAGATGAACTCAGAGGAGAAGCCAATGGTGATCTTAACTGATTCTGATTTAAATGTATTTCTTTTTCAAATTGCATACAAAGACAATGAGAAACTTTGAAAGTTCTGCTTTGCATTTTGGATGGAGCAGGATGGAGATCAGATGGCCCTAAGGACTGACCACTGGAATCAAACATGGCATCGCTCCTATGACTCAGAATTGAGTTTATTCCAGAAAAGCGTTGCCTAGGAAAGATAAAATTATAAATTAATAACTAAGTCCACCATCTGTTTATCAGATCTCTGCTGATCCATTTGCCTGACAACAGTCTGCTAATCTGGGCAAACAGATTGCTGATTTGCAAGCAGATGACTTAGTAACACTTGCTTCAAGACCCGCCTCACCTGCTCTCCAGTCCCGCTCTTCCCCACCACAGACTTTGCCCATTCAGTGTGTTCGCCATCTTGTAAAACCTGCCTTAAACCACTGAAACCACACCCCCAAACCCTACACACATATTCTGACATGTCACTTCTAAGACGCTGAGTCTTTTTTCCAGAGTCCTTTTCTGGGGTGGTATTCTCTCTCTCTCCATTACTGCAGTAAGTTCTAAACAATTTAGTTTTGCTTTGTTAACAGATTGCTGATATCTTGGAGAGTTAATAACATAATCAAAATTTAAAAAGTTCTCCTGGCTGCAGTGTGGAGGATGGGATGGAAGATGGAAAAAGTGAATATGAGAGCTGGTGTTGGTGGAAAATCTCAAGGAATATTTGTCTCCATGTGGGCTACAGACACCCACAGGCTTGGTCCCTGGTAGATTTCTACTCTGCCTCCACCCTGTAGCCCCCATGACTTTGAGAATAGTGATCTTTCAGGAACTTCTAAAAGGTGTCCAAAACATGTCTCACATAATCAGTAGCTGCCACCTTCTCCTGAACCACTAGCTTCTCCCTTGAGGGCAACCATAAGATCACTACCAACTAATGAAACACGGATAGAGTAACTAGTGAGAAATGTGGGGGAGTCACAAAGGAGGAGGAGGCAGTGTTGGGAAGGAGCCTGAGGATCATTGTCTAGAAGAGAATAATAAATGATTCATTCATTTGTTTAGCCAGCCCGTCAGAGGGCAAGACCTTCGTGGGTGTGTTCCACATGCTTGCCTGTTCTGAGGCTCTGAGTATTAGTAAAACAGAGGTGAAGCTTTGATGCATTCCTGATATGCAGGAGCTCATCCTGCAGGGGAGAGGGATCCATGGAGAGAAGGCTGACGTGGGTGCAAAGCACCCTCTTGGTGTAGGTAGGCACAGAGGTGACAGGATGATTCAGACTACAGCCAGGGCTGACACTTGGACGGTCCTGCAGGATGAGTAGGAGCTGTCCCTAGCGAGTAAATTCCCCAGGGCATGCAGCAGTGAAAATGCAGGCGCTACTTTTCAAAGAAAGCAGATGCTTTCTCTCTTCGGCTCAAACATGGCTGACGCCAGGCCCGGAAGTACAAAGATAACGATGATATGATTTCTGTTCAGGGCTCAGCAGGTCAGCTTGTAAGAGACAGAGGAGGATGAAAGTCCCTGCCCTTCAGAGGCTGTGGGGATAGCACAGCTGCAGCTGGGCTCAATGGCAGAGATCTGTCAACACACAACAGAATGGGAATGACACATGTCATAGAGGGAAGCAATTTCGTGTGTGCCTGTTTCCCTGTTAGCTGGATATCTCTCTGGCCCCATTCATACTTTGCAGTTGTAGAGCCATGCATCATGGCTGAACATGTAATTCCTCCTGTGAACCTTTCAGAGGGTAGGGTAGGCGTGATGATGCCCTGTGTCTGAAAAGGAGACTGAGACTCAAAGATGGAAAGTCCCCTGCCTCAGATTTCAGAGGGGGCTATCCAAAGCCAGATTTCAAGACCAGATTCCTGGAGATCCACGTGAGGATTGTAGCCTTCCCCACCCCACGCTGTCTAGCTTCTGTTTGGGTGTGAAGGGCTCAGTGGGACATTGGGCCCCCAATTGCGCACACAAGCAAACTTCCCCGAAGCGTGAGGCTGTGGGGGAATGGAATACCTGTGAGGCTTGCCATTGAAGTCAAGGCTCAGAACCCCAGTTTGTCCCTCTGAGGAGTATGCCCTGAGCCATAGCACTTCACTTCTCTGAATCTCAATTAGGATTTTCCCAAGAAATTGAACGAGGGGACAGCTGTGTTTCCAGCCTCGTAAGATCCTGGTAAGAATAAAATCCATCAGTGGAGATGAGGCTGCTTGCCAAAAAAATCATACTACACAGCACACCTATCAAAAACTGATAATGCCAGCCGGGCGTGGTGGCCTGAAATCCCAGCGGCTGGGGAGGCGGAGGCAGGAGGATTGCAAGTTTGAGACCGGAGACAGTCTAACTTAGCGAAACCCTGTCTCAAAAAAGTAAAACAAACAAAAAAACCTGGTAATGCACTAGACACTGGTTAGCCCCTTCATGCAGATTAAGTCATTTAATTCTCCCAACAACTTGACAAGGCAGGTGCTGCCGTTACCATAATTTTACAGATGGATATGTTGAAACTTAGGTATGATAACTTAGCCAAAGTCACATAGATAGAAGGAGGCAGAGCCTGACAGATTCTAAAACCAGGCTAGCCTCAGCTGAACTGCAAAGGCCTGCTCTGTGGAAATGGGTGATTTTTGCTTACGGGGATGGTTCTGAGTTTAGGGCATCAGTCTCCAGCTCTGTGTTATTGTTGTTTTGGTTTGTTTAAGTAATGTAGTAATAGACGCCCTTTTTAGGGATTAAGCTCACTGTCGGATTTCTTAGTTATTCAGCTCAACTTCTTGAGCGAATCCTAATTGAGATTCAGAGAAGCCAAGTGCTTTGCCGCAGGGCATACTCATCGAAACACTTGCAGTCTTTAGCCATAAGCACAGTCGAGACAATTTGCATCACTCCCAGAAACTCGTGTGTGCTTCTTGGACACGGGCCTCTTCTTGGTACTCAGATCCTCTCGCAACCATCGATCTGATCTTTTCCCCTACGGCTTCACATTCACCAGGTTGTCCTGTCCATGGGAGGGAGGCGTCTGAGCCTAGCTCCTTCCCCTTGATGACTCTGGGAGTCATCCATGCTATTCCACATGACGTCAGTGATTTGTTCCCATGGCTGAGTCAGACTCTGTGGTCTGGATGAACCTGTACCTCTCCTTTGCTGCTATTGTTGTT
This sequence comes from Pedetes capensis, assembly GCA_007922755.1. NCBI lineage: Eukaryota > Metazoa > Chordata > Mammalia > Rodentia > Pedetidae > Pedetes > Pedetes capensis. The sequence continues at coordinate 53,980 of VMDO01006979.1, read as the reverse complement.
AGGTGCCGTCAAGTCGTGTCCTACTCATAGCGACCCTCATAGGGTTTTCAATGGCAGATTGTTTCAGGATTGCCTTGGGAGTGGGTTGCCACGTCCTTCTCCCATTTTTGCGGTGCTGGGAATCGAACTTGGGACCTCAGAAACTGCAGAGCGGCGCTCTACCAACTGAGCTAAATCCCAGCCCCAGCTCTCCTTTAGGAGTGATGAAAAGCTCCATTTGCCAGGAGCTACAAGCCCCTTAGCTGGGATTTAGGTCAATTGGTAGAGTGCTGCTGTGCATTCTCTGAGGCCCTGGATTCAATCCCCAGCACCACAAAAATGGGAGAAAGACTTGGCATTCCACTCTTGAAGCAATCCCAAAATAATCAGCCATTGAAAATCCCATGAACAGCAAGGAAGCACTGACAGAGTGCTGGATATGGTGCCTGTCAGGTAGTGTTTCATCTATTGTATATCAGGTTGCTATGAGTTGGACTTGATTTGATGGCCCCTAACAACAATAGCGCAAGTCCCCTGACTTCAGGGACTCTGAGATCTGTGCATGATCCTGGTCTGCGAGGAGAATCAATGTTATGACCAAGAAATCACTTTCTCTCTTCCTTTGGGTCCTGACTCCTCCTAAGACTCCAGGGGATACATGGTGCCAAGTGTTCATCTGGATAGCCGAGGATGGAGCCCTTCATGTGCCAACAGGAAAGGACAATTGGGTGATGGGGTAGAAGCAGGGCATAGTAAAGTGTGTTCCCAGCCTCCTGTTTGGTCTTCTTTCTCTTCCTTTCTCCTTCTCCACCTGTTTTCATTCCTGTCCTTGACTATTTCTTATTCCTCACCATGAAGCCTTGAAGGGCAGGCTTTATATACACCGCAGATTATGACTTTGTCACTGGGTTATCTTCTCTCTTAACTAACCAACTGCCAATTTTACTAGACCTAAGGCATGAGGTTCCAGAGTTGAGGTGGTTCCTAGGTGCTGCTGTGTCAAAGGGTGCCGCAGCCTACAAATTGTACAAATCGTGGCCACTAAAAATAGGCCAAAATCATCTGGTCTCACTTCTTAAAGTGCATAGGGCTTCTGTGCTTTATTTAAAAAAAAAAAAAAAAACAAACTAGATGATTAGCTCTAAAAGCCTCACTTATGGGAGGAGGGCGGGGGAGTGGGCTGCCCACGGTCAGGAAGGCACACAGCGAAGAGGAGCTTCTTGAAGTGACAACTGCGTAAAAGAAATAGAGCAGTGAAAGGAAGATGGAAAGAAGGAAAAAACAAAGGGATGAGCTTTGGGAGTGGTGAGTTGGAGGCATTAAAAATAGCAATACTGTAAGAGGAAGTGAGTAAGAGAGCCATTCGGAGGAGGCAGGCAACAGTTTTCTGGGTGGACTGCTTGGAATGTGTGCAGGAGAGAACACGGCATGCTGGAGATATGTCCTCAGCCCTCAGCAGGCTATCGGGTGAACCACTCCACCCTCCTAAAAATGGGGATACCCTTCACTCTGTCAAGCAGGCTACAAAGCTACACGTTCAACTTCCTCTTGCCTCTCCCCGTTGCTCACCTAGTCCTCCTCACTCTGCCTCCTCAATTTTGCTCACTCATACCCTCCGACGCTCAGTGTCCAGATGTTACCTGTATCCTTTCTCACCCAGGTATTTCAGCACTATCCAGGTCTCCCACCCTGCTCTTTCTCTATATGTCTCCTCTACACCAGCAACAGATCTGCTCTGAGAGGCTCCCAGCTACCCAGCGATCTCAACTTCCATAGGAGGCATCCATGTTCTTTAGAATGCGGCCCCAGGTTACCATAGTGCTCGTATCTCTCCGCAATTCCAACTCTACTCCCTGCTCTTGAGTTTAGAACCTGATGATCCATAGCTGATTCTTGGGCACATTCTGTTTGGTCTTTGTGTATTTGGATGTTTCAAATATTCAAAATTTTTACATACATGTCTTGATTTTTACTTCCCTTGTAAATTTGGGAGATCCAGTAACACTCACCTCATAGTTGAAAAGGGTGGCTTTGCTTCAACCTAGCCCCCACCGTTCTCTAATGTTGATAGTAGCTTCACTCATTTTCATTACTTTGTTGGCCCTATAGATAATGAATTTCAGGACTTCTGACTCCAAACTAACTGTGATAAAACTCTAGGGAGTGGTAATCTAGTGCCAAGCTCTGATTTGGCCTGGAGATACGTGAATAAATTACACGTGATCTTTGCCATAGAGATTGGCAGCTATGAGGTGAGCTGCAGGGCACAGAGATAAGAAAATAGCACCTGCCTCAGGAGGCTCCAAGCAAACACTTTGAGGTCCTTATGTCCTTGTTCTGGGATTTCTTTCTTTGACTTTTCCATATGGTGAAGTAGTCTTTCTGAATGAAGTTTTCCTGATACCTGCTGTTAGGGTTAATCCCAGGAACCATGGCTTTCTCCTTGATCTTATGATGTCTTACTCAGTCCTACATACAGACTACATTTATCTACTATTTTTCTTTTATCATACATTTGCCAATATTTATATCTATGTCATAACATTGCTTTCCCCTACTCAATTTTTACATGTCCCTTGGATTCATTCCTTGCATATAAGTGCTCATTAAGGTGTTTAAATTAAACTGATTTAGAAGTGCATAGAATCCTCTCCCAAAGACATCCCGAAATAATCAGCCATTGGAAACCCTATGAGGGTCACCATGAGTCTGACCCAACTCAGTGGCACTTAAATGCACCTAAAAACAATAATAATGTATAAATTAGTCACATACAACTCTTGGCAGGATTCTGGACATATTTTATTTTTATGACACTATTGTTCTATAACTGTTTCTTACTCTTGAGGAAAAATTCCTAGAATTTTAATTAAAATTATTTATAGCAATCAGAAAACTTTTAAAATTGTACACAATCCTCCTATCCTATCATATGAATTGTTTCCATTTTCTGTATTTTCTTCTAGGCTTTTCACATAGGCAGACATATTTATACTTACTCCAGCTAGAAGTTGTATTGTTTATTGATCATTTAACACTATGATATAAATATCTTCTTTTGCATATTGTTGTTATTAGGTGCTATGGAATCATGCCTGACTCATAGTAACTCTCATGGTGTTTTCAATGGCTGGTTGTTTCAGGATTGTTTCTGGGGTGGAATGCCACATCATTCTTCTATTTCTGCAGTTCTGGGGATCCAGCCCACGTCCTCAGAAAGTGTAGATAGTTTAAATAGTTATTCTTGTGATAGCTGTAGAATACACTTCAGTAGGTGATAAAACATAAAATATTTAACTAGTTCCTTATAGATAGATGCAAAAAAAGAAGTTTCTATAACTTCCCTACTTCTTTGTACTTAATTTGATAAATGTAGTTATTTATACTATGTCAGTAAGAAATGTTTTCCAAGCTAAATATTAAACCTAATATGGCCTATAAACTCTATTACTTTCTTAGGGCTACTATAATAAAGTACCCCAAAGTGGGTGATTTGGCAATAGAAATTTACTATTTCACAGTCTGGAGGCTGAAAGTTGGAGACAAAGTTGCTGGAATGCCTCTGAAGGCTCTAAGGGAGAGTCCTTCCTCTCCTCTGCTGAGCTCCTGGTGTCTCTCAGAAACCCTTGGTATCCCCTGGCTTGTGGCTGCACCACTCCGGTCTCTGCCTCCAAGGTCACTTGGCCTTCAGTGCATTGTCTCCTATTCTCACAACACCACTTACTGCATTTAGGGCCCACCATCTAGGATGTCTCATCTCAAAATTCTTAACTAATTACACCTGCGAAGATCCTATTTCCAAGTAAGGTCACATTCACAGGTAGGACACATGTCTTTCTGGAGGATTCTATTCAACTCACTATAATACCTTACTCCAAAACCTTTTAAAATCCTTGATATCCCAGTCAGAAACCCAGAAGGGCCTATATTCTGCCCTGTTAGCTATTACTCTTTCTCATAGAGTTCTCAAGAAAGACAGACCCAAATGACAGTAATCAAATGAGCCATAAGGTACAGGTTGAAAAGGATCCTCTGAAAAAGTTCAACTGAAATGAGACATCTAGCATTTGGCTCTTACTATCTCCTGAAGCCACTGAAGGGGATTATAATGAGGACAGAGCTACAGAGAGTGCAAAAGATGGCTGCTGTGTCCCCAGAGACCAGTTCTAGCTACACCTACCCTCACAGCCCCATGTAAGAGATAACTGGGAGAGGGAGATGCCTAAGACCAAGCAACCATCAACTAGATGGAGCAGAACAGACACCACAGTGAGGGCCTAGGGCCAGAAAGGACCCTTAACACACAGGGATACTACCCACTAGTAAAGATGACCTAGTAAATGTCTTGCAATACAACAAGGATCAGCCACCTCTTCCACTTAGGATGAGGATGGCATATGAAAAGTTTAGCAGTAAAGCAGGCAGGTATAGAGATGATTTCCTCTCCTGAGTAACAGAGGGTTACTCTAGGCACCCTAAGTCACACAGTTTCATTTGTAAGAATAGGCCTTAGCTTTCTCCCCACTATGGCCGAATGCCTGACAGAAACAAAAGGAAGAAAGATTATTTTTTCCTCACAGTTTCAGAGGTTTCAGCCCATCATGGCGAGGAGTGTCTGGTGAAGCAGCTAACATCATGGCGGACAGGAAGTACAGTACAGCAATAACAGGAAGGAGCCAGGGCAAGATGTAGTCTCTAAGGACCCACTTTCAGTGACCAGCTTTCTCCAAGTAGGCTCCACCTTCCACAGTTTTACCACCTCCCAATAATCTATTGAAAATTTGAATCCATCATGAATGAAACCATTGATTAGGGTAGAGCCCCCAGGATCTAATCACATCTGAAAATGCACTCACAGACAACACCCAGAGGTGTGCTTAGCTAACCTCTTAGATGTTCTTCAATCCAATCAAGTTGGCAATTAAGATTAACTCTCACAGCATACTACTTGATATACTACTTAGAAACATTATTTCATGTGTACATTTCCATGTATCTAGTCTATATACTTGTTGCTTTTAATGAATCTAATGAAATGGCATCTAAAAGTTAAACAGAAAAAGTCATGATCACCTCAATAGATGCCAGAAGCATAGATAATGGAATCCAGTACTCATCCCTGGCTAAAAAAAGCCAAACCAAATAAAGAACAAAGCTCAGAAAACTTGGAAAAGAATGACATTTTCTCAATCTGATAAGAGATAGCTACAAGAAACTCCCCAGAACATCATACTTACTATTGAAACATTCCTATTTAATACAGGACCACTGCAAAGATATCTGCCTAGATCAATGCTGATTCACATAAAAATATAAATATTGGTAAGGAAAAGACCATCACAAGTTGGGGACAATATTTTTCTTTCTTTTTGTAGTGCTAGGGTTCAAGCTAAGGACCTCAGGCTTGTTAGGCAAGTGCTGTACCACATGCCTGACCCTGCAGATGATTTTCTACCTAATAAAAATTCAAGAGAATAAACTAAAACTATGTAAGAATCAATAAGAGAATTTAGTAAGTCTACAGGTCTCTGTCTCCCTAAACTTTGTTATGCTGAAATTCTAGCCCCCAAAGTCATGATATTAGGAGGCGAAGTCTTTGGGAGGTGATGTAGGTCATGAGGGTGGACCCCTTATGAATGGATGTTATCTTTGTTGTTAGGTGCCATTGAGCCTGTGTCTGACTCATAGCAACCCTGTGTACAACAGGTGAAACACTATTGTCAGTGCTTCTCTGCTATTCATAGAGTTTTTAATGGCGGATTGTTTTTTGGGAATGGGCTGCCAGGTCCTCTTCCCAAGCCTAAAGCACCCGGTGTTCCAGAGAGAAAGCTAACCCCTTCTACCACGTAAGGGCACAGCAAGAACGCACCATCTGTGGACCATGAAGCAAACCCTCACCAGACACTGAATCAGTCCATGCCTTGATCTTGAACTTCTCACTCTCTGGAACTCTGAGAGATAAACATCTGTTGTTTACACAAGTTACCCACTTTACTATATTTTGTCATAGCAGTCCAAATGGACTAAGACAGTAAGTTTGCCAGATTCATCATTCAACATATATTTAATGAACACCTACTATAAGCCAGCAACTTGTTTAAGAATTCCAGACATGGTGGTGAACGTAATGTTCTTTTTCTTATAAAGCTTATGTATTCTGTGTATAAAGTTAACATAAAAATGACACACAATAACCAATTTAAAAATATAATGGGAAAAGAAAATCCAATTCATAGCACCAAAAAGAAACTTAAAATCTCTAGAAATAAACCTAAGGGGCAAGTACTAGGCCTGTGAAAAGAACACCTTAAATGTCACTGTGATAATGACCTTAAAGAAGTACCACCCTAAGTTAACCCTCACAACAATATGAAGATGGCGGCACTGCTATTCTTTTTCCCTGCATTACAAATGAAGGGTCTGAGGATGCAGGAAGTTGAGCGGCTGGCCTAAGGTTACAGTCAAGGGCAGAGTGGGCTTGCAAGACCTTGTCTATCCAGCATCACTGTTGAGAACATGGCTCCCACGTCACATCACCCCTCCATACCTTTCAGCCTCTCCCTCGGCCTCAGTGTCCCTCCCTGAAAACTGACCATGTCCACGCTGCTTTCTCATCTCTGTTATGAGGGAAATACCACAGGTAAAGCACCGGACTCAGGGCATAAAGTAGATGTTCGATAATTAGTAGTTCCCTCATTCTAAGCAGCAGAGAAATTGAGCTCTCTGAGTTTTTGTCAGCATACTCTGTAACGTAATGAGAGGGTGAAAGAAGTATTTCCTTCATGATGAATCAATACAAGGAAGAATATCTTCAGGAGGCATGTAGGAGAGGTGGGTTTTTAAACTGGGAGAGTATCTATTATACTGACTCACTTAATGATTCACTGAGCTGTTTGATTTGAGAGACAGCGAGTATGAGGGATGTAAAATGTAGATCTTCTGGAGCAGCAATTATCTGTGATTAAATCACAGTGTCTTTTGAAGGAAGGAAGAAGCCACTTTGCCTCCGGAGTGAGGTGACTCATGGAAAAGATGACTTCCCAGAGAGCAAAGGAAAAGAGGCTGCAAGTGGAGTTTAAGAGGCTCAGATACCCAGAAAGTCACTTAGAGAAGTCCCTTGATTCCACAATATTTCCAGGAGCTGTCTGTGGTCTCATTTTGCTATTAGTACATATAAAATAAAATTAGGAAAATGTAGAAATGAAGAAAAAACATCCCTAGTGTCCCAACACTATAATGTAACAACCACTAACATTTTCATATAGTCATCCCTCAATGTCCACAGGCAATTATTTCTAGGCTCTCCCTTGGATACCAAATTCATGGATGCTGATGTTCCTCATATAAAATGACTTGGTAATTGAATATAACCTACACACATCTTCCCATATACTTTAAGTCTTATTACCTATAACTTATAACTAATATAATGTATAGGCTATATAAATAGTTCTCATGCTGTATTGTTTAGGAAATAATGGAAAAAGTCTGCACGTTTGGACAGATGCAGTTTTCAAACATTTTTGATCTGAAGTGTGTTGAATTCATGGTTGTGAAACCCACATATAGAAAGGACTGGCCGTATTTCTTTCTAACTTTCCTCTCTCTCCCTCTCTCTCTCTCTCTCTCTCTCTCTCTCTCTCTCTCTCTCTCTCTCTCTCTCTGCAGTCCTTGCACCACCATAATCTTCCAATTTTGTATCTTGTTTAAGTGTAAGTGGTGTAAGCACGGGATTAGAAACGGGAGTTCAAATCCTATCACTTGACAGACGAAGACCTCTGGGGGAGCTCTCTGTCCGTCTCTGAATTCCATGTTATCATGTATAAAATGGAATAACACTATCGCAAAACTTTTGTCAAGATTTTTAATATGAATAAATTATTGGCACACATGATAAATGGCCCATTCCATGCCCCTGTGAAGCAGAAACTTCTCTTTGATTGCAAAAGAAGAGCTGGTCTCCAGGGCTCCAGGAAGGGCCAGACCTCACAGATCCTTGCAACTCCTCAACCAGAGTCAAGGGAACACTACAGATCCCTACACCAGATTTGTTCTCAGCCCCCTTCCATCTCCAAAGATCTCATTTCAGCATTTAAATTCCAGCCTGAGATAATCTGATCGATCAGCTCAGCAGGTACCTCAGCCCTGGACTCGCTCAGCCGATGCTGGGGACAAAGATTTGCAGAGTCATAGCCAAGGTAGTCTTCATGAATTCATAGCCAATCACCTGAATTTTGGTATTTCCATTGACATTTTAATGTTACATGCTGTTATAAGCATTTTCCAAGTAACCACTCTGCTTATCACCATATTTTTAACATTCCAGAAAAGTCAGTCATGGCAACAGATTGCTGTTTTGTGGTGTGCTTTCCATTGTTAAACAGCTAAATTATTTCTTGAATGCTATCCTTTGTTGAAGATAGTAGTAAGTATGGGTTTAATTCTTGGGAATTCTTAAAAATTGCTCAGCCTTCAAAGTCATGGAAGCTCCCAGCCTCTGCGTGGATTGGCTCATCTCTCTCAGCGTTTGAAACATGCCCTTTACCCTCACCCCACCACTTCCCCACCCTCACTCCACAGACTGTAAGTGGACCAGACCATCCCTAGTGTTCTAGCCCCCACTCTCAATGGTCTGGACTACCTCTCTGAGTGTTTGAGCTCCCCCATAGCTTCTGAATGGACTTACCCAGCCCTCTGTCCTATCCTGCGAATGTGCCAGTGCTTTTTGAGTATGGTCTCCCTTCCTACCAGGCAGTGAATGAAGTCATAAGGATGGGTGACTTATAGGACACAAAATGACCTGGGCCTTGCATACAGGTGACATGAAACCATTTTTTTTTATCAGCCTTAAACTGAGGATCAGATAAAAATGAAAATTATTCTGTGGATGAAAGTTTGTGATTTTGTTATCTAAAGCACATTGGGTTTGAGAAGGTACAGAGATTCGTCAGGCATTTTAAAATTTTTATAGGAAACCCACTGAAAACAGCTCAGTCTCTGAACTCAGGCTGAATCACCAACAAAAGACCCAGGATTTTGCTTAGGGCAAATATTTGATCTGCACTGGCTACCTCCATCTACTCAGACTCTCCGTTGGAGGAATTCAGTGTTATTTTAAAATTGGAAAATGAATTTTTTAAAAATTATTTCTAACTTTTATAACACAGGCTGGCTGATGGTAATGCTGTTCTAAAACATCAGGTATCTCCAGAAATGAAATTATCCTTGAGACTTTCTGGTGATAGAACACCTGGGAAATGTTGAAATGAATTTAAATTGTTCTATATCCATTCATTTGGAGCTGGGGTTTAGCTCAGTTGGTAGAGTGTACTCTCTGAGGCCTGGGGTTCAATCCCCAGCACCACAAAAATGAGAGAAGGACCTGGAATCCCACTCGTGAAATAATCCCGAAACAATCAGACACAGAAAACCCTGTGAATAGCAGAGAAATACTGACATAGTGCTGGGAATGGCAAGGTGTCGGAAGTGTTTTGTTCTGTTGTACATAGGGTCGATATGAGTTGGACCAAATTCAATAGCACCTAACAACAACAACAACAACAACAACAACAACAACAACAACACATCCATTCATTCAGGAAGCATTTGGTGAGCAGAGATTATGCACCCAGGTGTTTTATAGCCACAACCCCCTCATTCCCAAAGCCCCTTCCTTAACCTCTGGCTACCACTAGTTTATCCTCCATCTCTATCATTTTGTCATTTCAAGAAGGATATATAAATGAAATCTTATAGCATGTAAACTTTTGATACTTTCTATTCTTCACTCAGAATAACTCCTTCGAGGTACACTAAAGTTATTGAATGTATCATTAGTTCATTCTTTTTTATTGCCAAGGATGATTCCATAGTAAGGATATATCAGTTTGTTTAGTCAGTAACCTATTGAAAAACATCTGGGTTGTTCTTAGTTTGGGGTTGTGAATAAAATTGCTAAAAACACATTGTACAGAATTTTTGTGAACATAATTTTATTGCATTTCATATAACAGCAAAAAGTTGTAAAACTTAAAAACTCAGAAAAATAAAATGAAGGCATAAATTATGGTTTAGACTCACCCTGGAATAGCATATAATTGTGAAAAATAAGTGATTTATAGCTGTTTGCATCAACATGGATAAATCACGATAGCAAGTCATGGAATAGATATATTGCAATCCCATTTATACAACTATGTAATGCTTTATAGCTTGAAAAATATAAAAGATACCTATCTCCATACAAAAAGGAGTATTTCCAGTTTAAAACAAAATTCACCCTTCTCCTCCCCTAAGCCAGGGAATTGAAGTTTCTGGAAATACCTGAACCTTTTTGGAACATAACCTCACTCACTTCTCACTCCCTTGGCCCTCTACCACAAGATGGACACCGTAACAATCAGCTTTTCCATCGGATGGAAAGAAAGGGGGAAAACTGAATAGGATCATCTTTTAGTTTGGATGTTTCCTTCAAAATCCATATTGAAATTTAATCGCCACTGTACATGTTGAAAGGTGGGACCTTTAAGAGGTGATTTGGCCATGGAAGATTCTGCCCTCATGATTAGACTAAGACTTTATTGCAGGAATGGGATCTTGATTAAAGGATGAGTTTATCTTGCACTCTCTCCCCTCCCCCCATCTCATATGCTCTCTCAAGAGCCATATGATGCCCTGTGCCATATTACGATGCAGCAAGAAGGCCCTCACTTACACCTCCAACCTCCAGAACCAAGAGCCAAATAAATTATAATTGTTCCTAAGTTACGCAGCCTGTGTTATTATATTGTAGCAACACAAACAGACGAAGATGGATGGCTCCTGGGCAGATTCTGTAAAAGGCGTCTACCCTGGAAACCACTTTACATCACGTCTCCTCTGTAAATCTCCTCTCAGTACGTGGCAGGCCAGCTGGCAATGAAATAACCCTGACCTCCCAGTGGCTGAGCATCAGCGAGATGCAGGCCCCTGCATCTCCTGAGACGCGCGTTCCTAAAACTGGGTTAACGGCAGCTACCTGGCCTCATGCCAGTGGGCTATTTCCAGCTTACTAATAAATATAAAATCACATGAGGATTTGCTTACAAAATGCTCCCATCACACACTAAAAGCCATGAAGATATATGAAAGCATACACCCTTCTAATTTTTTAAATTACAAATAACTTTTCTTAATGTTTTGATTTTCTTACCTAACAGGAGTAGTTGGTCGTTGTGGAGAAGTTGAAAATCAGACATGGACAAAGATGGAGATGGAAATGACCGGCTTTACCCAAATCTGATTTAATCAGCAATAGCAGGTGACGTGCGGCATCGCTTTCATCTTTTATGGACAGGTAGTCATACTTCATAGGCGTGTTCATTTGAACAAGTCACTCATTTTGTACATAATTTAAAACTGATGGTTAGAAATGCACCACCACTATAGACTTACCTTCTTGCCCTTAAGTTTCCTTTTGCAGCATTATTTTATGGCTAAATAACAGTCTAATCATCCTCTTATTATTTCATTCTCAGTTATTTCTGATTGTTTCTGACTGCTGCAGTGATTTTTTCCCAAAAATCTCTATGCACGCATTGTTATTTCCTTTGGATGGATTTCTAGAGGTGGAATTTCTTGCACTTCTCAGGTAGTTCCAACACAAATGAAACAATTCATGCAAAGCACTTCACATACAGTGAGCTATAGAAAAGAGTCCAGCTGTACAAAAGGCACTTTACACATTTCATCTTTAATAACTGTAAATGACTGCAATGATGATTAAAATGATTCAAATGGATGCAGAGAGGTTTAGTAATTTGCCCCAGATTTCATAGCCAAGAGGATTAGGATTCAAAGTCAAGCCTCTGATGCAGAAGGATGCTATGCCTTGGACATCTTCTTTGAGGGGCCCAGGGGGGCCTTCAAGCTCTTCACAGGCCGAGTGTCTGCAGGTATATCTAGAGAGTCAGATGCAGACCTCTGGTAACGGTGTGCTCACTAATTCTGCAAAGACTCAGTTACTGATTCGCTCATCCTCACGTGCACCTGCTATGCACTTTTCTCCTTATTGCCTTCTAGAGAAACAGATTAGCCTAGCTCCATCTTACCCTCAAAGAGATCACAGTCTAATGGGCATGGTAGAAATGTAAGTAAATCATGGCATAGTATGTTTTACATGGAAAAGAGTTTTATACATGACGTTATGCAAGTGCAGAAAATGTACTTGGGCAGTCCATGGAGGCTTTGCATCAAACAGGGCTCTTCAAAAGTGAGTATTGAGGTGCGAATAGGCGTCTGTCCCCTAGAGGAGGGTAGGACCCACTTCTAAGCAGAATGTAGAAAGGCACCGAAGGGTGCATCTCTGCACAGTATCTGTGTGAGGGAGTGAGGGGAGCTAAGAGTTGAAAGGCAATTGAAAAGCAAAATGAGTTGGGCAGGGTCTTGAATGGCAGACTAAGAAGTTAGGCTCTCTCTTAGAGAATGGTTAACAGCCAACAATCATAAGAAATGCTGGCGAGGTCACCTACTGTGCAATATCACACGAGAGCTTCTTGCTCTTGTCTGACTATAACTTAGTACCCACAGATCACCCTTTTCCCATCCCTACCCATCCTTCTGCCTGCAGCCATAGCACTGTGGCATCCAATCCTGTCAGCTCTCAGAAGCTAAGCAAGGTCGGGCTTGGTTAGTACTTGGATGGGAAACTGCCTGGGAACACCAGATACTGTAGGCTTGGGAGAAGGACCTGGCAACCTGCTCTCAAAAATCAATCTGCCATTGCAAACCCTATGAACAGCAGAGAAGCACTGATAATAGTGTTTCCCCTGTTGTACAGAGGGTCGCTATGAGTCAGATACCGACTCAATGGCACCTAACAACAACACCCCATCCCTCTAGTGCCAGGGTTTAGCTCAGTTGGTAGAGTGCTGCTCTGTGTACTCTAGTGCCCTGGTTTCAATCCCCAGCACTGCAAAAATGGGAGAAGGATCTGGCAGCCCACTCCTGAAAACAATCAGCCATTGAAAATTCTATAAATAGAATAAAAGCACTGACATAGTGCTGGACATGCCACAATGTTGGGGAGTGTTTCATTCTGTTGTACACAGGGTCTCTATGAGTCAGACTCAATTCATCAACACCTAGCAATGACAAGCCTGCCACCGTACTACTGTGGCTTCTGATCCTGTCAGATCTTGGAAGCTAAGCAGGGTTGGGCCTGGTTAGTACTTGGATGGGAGACCACCTGGGAACACCAGGTGCTGTAGGCTTGGGAGAAAGACCCAGCAACACACTCCCCCTAAAAACCCAGCCATTGAAAATCCTGTGAACAGCAGAGAAGCACGATAATAATGTTTTAACTGTTGCACATAGGGTGACTATTAGTTGGATACCAACTCGACGGCACCTAACAACAATAACATCCACCCCTCCAGCCTTGATAACCACCATTCAGTTCTCAATTTCTGTGAGATCAACTTTTTAATATTCTATATATGAATAAGATCATGTGGTTCTTGTGTCTCTGTGCCTGGCTTATTTCACTTAGCAGAAAAATGTGCATTTCCATCCATGTTGTCACAAATGACAGGATTCATTCATTCAATGGCTGCATATTATACCACTGTGTATACATACCACATTGCCTTTATCCATTAGTCAGCTGATGGACACTGCAGTCAATTCCACATCTTAGCAATTGTGAATAGTGCTGTAATGAACCTTGGATGCAGATATCTCTTTGACATACTTATTTCACTTCCTTTGAGTATATTCCCAGTAGTGTGATTGCTGGGTCATATGGTAGTTTTATTTTTAGGATTCATCTGCATTCCCCCAACAATCTTTCAGTTTCTCTTTTTTCTCATACTTATCAGCATTTGATTGTTTGTCTTTTAAATGATCACCACTGAGAAGCGGTGACACCACATGGTGGTTTTTATCTGCTTTTCCCCAATTACTACTCATACTAGCATATCTCTTGGCTAGTAATGTACAATAATTTATGACATATTTCAAAATAACTACAGAAGAAGAGTCTGAAGTTTTTCAACATATAAAATAACAAATATTAGAGGAGATAGAAATGCTAAGTATCCCAATTTGATCACCACACATTGTGTCAAATTATTATACTGTGCCCCACAAAGATGTACAAAAATATGTCAATTAAAAAGGATAATAAAGAGATACTATGGGCAACTTGCTATTCACAAATTTGATAACTTAGGTGAAGTGGACCAATGATGAAATGGATAACACAGGAAAATGAACTTGAAAGATAAAACTGCCAAAACTCACACAAAAGAAACAGGTAACCTATAGCTCATGTCTGTCAAAGAAATAAAATCAATAATTAGTAACTTTCCAAAAGAGAAAGCATAATCTCAATGGGAATACATTAATGGTATAGCTTAATGAAATTATGAGAATTTCATTGTGAATACTATACACTTAAGAAATAACACCAGATTTCCACAATATTTTTTAGAAAATAGGACACAGAACATCTACTAGCTTATCTATAAGGCATCAATACTCTAATAGCAAAGCCAAATAAATTATAAGAATGAAAAACCACTGACCATTATTTCTTAGGAACGCAGATATAAAATTCCTCTGCAGCAAAATAGTAGCAAATCAAATGCAATAGTGTACCAAAAGAATTAGATACCACAACCATGTGAGTTTATTCCAGGTATGGAAGACTGGTTTAGCATTCAAAAATCAAGCAATAAAATCTACCACACCCACAAGCTAAACAAGAAAATTATACCATCATAATAATTAATGTAGAAAAAAGATTTTTTTTTTTTTACAAAATCCATCACTTACTCTTGATCCAACTCAAAAAACTTGGAATAGAGAAGATTTCTCTTACTCTGATAAAATACATCTACAAAAACCTATAGCAAACATCATTTTTAATTATGAGAAACTGGACACTAAGAGTATGTATTAACACAAGACAGCATTGAATGAGAAGCTCTGTGGAGCTAAGGAAGAAAAGAAAACTAAAGGTATATCTATCGAAAAAGAACTAAAACTCTCTTTGAATTCTCAGAGGTGGCATTACTCTCTATGTAGAATTCCCTATGTGGAACTAGGAAGAGTCTAAAACAATTTCATAAGACACAATGTTAATATACAAAAATAAGTTGATTTTCTGTATGCTAGCAATGAATAGTTGAAAATAAAATTTCTAACAATACCATTTATAATACTACCAAAGAAAAATAAGAGATAGTTATAAACCTAATATATATTATTGTCATTGTTGTTAGGTGCTATCAAGTTGGTGCCCAACTATAGCGACACTATGTAAAAATAGATGAAACACTATTCTCAGTGCTTCTCTGCTATCCATAGGATTTTCAATGGCTGATTGTTTTTTGGGGATGGGTTGCTGGGTCCTTCTCCCAAGCCTACAGTACTTGGTATTCCCAGGCGGTCTCCTCTCCAAGTATTATCCAGGCCTAACACTGCTTAGTTTCTGAGATCTGATAGGATCAGGCGCCACAGTAGTATGGCAACAGCATATATGTACAGGATCTATATGCAGAAAAGTACAAAATTCTGATTATGAAATCAAAGATGATCTAAATAAATGGAGAAATATTCCATATTCATGGGTTTGAAGACTCAACATTGTTAAGATGTCAGTTCTTCCCCACTTGATCTACAGATTCAACACAATCTCAATAAAAATTCCTGCAAGGTATCCTGGAGATATTGACATACTGACTCTAAAATGTATTTTTGAAAGCAAATAGTTTAGAATAGCCAACCCAACACTGAAGAAGAGAGACCACATTGCCCAGTGTCAAGACTCACTATGAAGTTACAGTATTAAGACAGTGTGACTTCAGCAAAAAGAATAGACCCATGAGTAAATGGAACAGAATAGAGAATCCAAGGAATTCCCTTGTAAACATTGTTAGCTGATCTTTGACAAAGGCACAAAGGCAATTTGATAGAAAAAGAATAAAAAGTAGTCCATCCCACAAAGGGTATGGGAATGACTGCGCAAAGAACAACTGTAAAGAGCCTACTCACAGACCTCATCCTTTCTAAATAATTAACTCAGAATGAATCGTAGAACTACATACAAAATGTAAACACCAACAGGGACTTTCAAGTTAAAACACTAATGAGAAGCCACTGCACAACTACTGGAATAATCCAAGCCCAAAACCCTGACACCACCAAAGGCTGGCAAGGATGTGGAGCAACAAGAGCTCTCTGTCACGGCTGGTGGGAATACAAGCTGGTCTGACCACTTTGGAAGGCAGGCTGGCAGCTTCTTATCAAGCTGAGCACTGTCTTACCATACGATCCAACAACTGCACTACGAGTTGTTTACCCAACTGATTTGAAAAATATGCCCATATCAAAACTCACATGCAGATGTGTTTATAGCAGTTTTATTCATGATAGCTCTGACTGGGAAAGTAGCCAACATGTCATTCAATAGGGAGGAGGATAAATAAACTGTATTACATTTGTGCAATGGAATATTATTCAGTGATAAAAATAAATCTGCTAACAAGTCATGAAATACATGAATGAATCATAAAAGCATACTGATAAGTGAATGACTTCAATTACAACAGTCCCCCCATATCTGTGGTTTTGCTTTCTGTGGTTGCACTTATCTCGAGTAAATCCTTATTTGAAAATATTAAATGGAAAATTCTAGAAAGAGATAATTTATGAGTTTTAAATAGTGCACCATTCTGAGTAGCATGATGAAATCTCACCCCATCCTGCTCCATCCTGCCTGGGATATGAACCATTCCTTTGTCTAGTGTATCAGTGCTGTCTCTCCTACTACCTGCTTGTCAGACACATAGCTGTCATCTAAGTTACCAGATCTATTGTCATGGTATCACAGTGCTTGTGTTCAAGGAACCCTTGTTTTTCTTAATAATGGCTCCAAAATGCAAGAATACTGTTATGGTTTGAAAATGTCCCCAAGGGTCATGTGTTGAAGGCTTGGGTCCTAGTTGGTGGCACTATTTTAGTGATGGAAACTTTAGGAAGTGAGGCATGGCTGGGGGAGCACTTTTGAAGGTTCTATCTGGTTGCCGATCCCTGCTTCTCCCTCTCTGCCTCCTGTCTGCCATGAAGTGATCCACTCTGCCCCCACCCCATACTCCCTGCCATGATGCTCTGTCTTGCTACACCGGAACCCAGAAGCAATGGAGCCAAGTGACTGTGGGCTGAAACCTCTGAGCCTGTGAGCTAATAAACCTTTCCTCCTTTCAACTGTTACTCTCAGGTATTTGTCAGAGTGAGGAAAAGTCTGATCTATGCAAATATTTAATAATTTACTTAATGGCAATAATATAAGAATAGTGATGTTGGCAATGCAGATATGCCAAAGGGAAGGCATAAATTGCTTCCTTTGAGTGAAAAGATGAAAGTTACTGACTTAATAAGGGAAGAAAAGTGTATGCTGAGGTTCCTGAGACCCACAGTTAGAACAAATCTTCTATCTATGAAATCATAAAGAAGTAAAAAAGAAATCCATGCTAGCTTTGCTGTCGCCCTTCAAACTAGAAAATGTATGAACAAAATCTGTGATAAGTGCTTAGTTGACATAGAAAAGGCATTGAAATTATAGGATAAAACATGGACAGAAAACGTGCTCTGATTGATGACAACTGTTATTCCAGATAGCACTGAGACCACACAAAAACCTCAGCAAGAGATCACCTAAAAGGAGTGACACCTAGCCATTTATTGCAAAGAAGAGATGCTTACACACATTCCAGAATCGTTTGGAATACACAATGTGAAAATTGCTGGAGGGGCTGTGTCTGCCAATGAAGAAGCTGCTGCTGCATTTCTGGGAGAGTTAAAGAAGTTAGGGAGGAAGGAGACCACCCAACCCTACATATAAGATTCAGCACAATCTGTGGTTTTGGACATCCACCGGAGATCTTGGATCATATCTCCCATGGATAAAGGGAGACTACTGTGAATAACATTGTGTAAAAAACACAATAATAAAGATGGTCAAAAAAATCAGTTTGCCAAGGGGAGACAGGCTGAATGAGTAAAATGCAAGGAAATTTTTAAGATGGTGAAACTATCCTGCACAATATCACAGTGTTGGGTTTTAACCTGCATTTGTTAGAACACATAAAACTTTATACCACCTAAAGTTAATCTTAATGCATGCAAATTAAAAGAAATCACTTAGGAGGTCAAGGTGTCCTGAAATGGAATACATGCTGTGGCAAAGCAATCTAACTGTGTTAAACACACACTAAACAACCTCACTGAAGGAGGTGGAGGAAAAAGATGCTGACTGAAGTAACTTTTGAGAGGTCTGAGACTGAAAGCATAAAGGCTAAAGAGATTATCTGGTAAAGTTATTTCGCATGGAATTACAGGTTAACAATTCTGATACCTCCTACATAGATTGGAACTGAACATTTATACAAATAGGAAGTAGTGGGAGCCAGATTTCTCAAAGTGGAGTGAGAGTCAACTGTTAAGCAAGGAAGGCAGACTAAAATGACCCTGCTGATGAGAGGTTAGAGCTGGAAACACCAGGATGAATTTATGTTTAGCTTGACATAGATGCAAATGGTTGCACACTGGACTACAGAGAGGTATGAATATAATACAGGTTAGTAGACACACATGTGCTTCCCTGATTTATCATGGAAGAGGGTCTAAAAGCAATGGCATCCCACCAGTGATGAGCATACCAAGGGTCCAGATCTTGATTTCTAATACCATTCTTCAATTAATGGAACCAGGAGTCCTTGGAGAAACGATCAAGTCTAGGTCTAGGGCAGGAAACATACAAGCTAGGCCTGGAGAATCTTGTAGTTCCAAAAAGTAAGGAATCATTTTAAACACCCACACCCACCCGCCCCCCCCCACACAATGATGGCAACAAATATCAAGGGACACAGAAGCCAATGCTGGAACAATTTGAGCACAAAATAAAATAGTATTGGATTATATCCCAACATATTAAATAAATATCTACAAGTTTATGCTGATAAAAGTCAATAATTGGCTAAATAAATAAAAAAGGGCAGGAAGGGCAACTTTCCCAAGCAAAAGTTTTCAAATAACTTTTGTGAATATTTTGTCCTTGAGGAAGTGGAACATAACTCCCCACCCTTTGTGATGGGCTGTGCATATTGGTTTTCTTCCAAAGAGTACAATGTGGCAAGGGAAGCAGGCAGGGAGTAACTTCACAGGGAAGAAAGTGAAACTCAACCCCAACTGGATGATCAAGTCAACATGAACAGTGATAAGTAAGTCAAGATGCGTGTTGTACCCTTGGCACATGTGGTGAAAATGATGCTTTAGTTCTGTGATCTTTGCTAAAACACATTACCTCAGTCTGTTCCTGAGGAAAACAGGAAATAAATCCCAAGAATCGAGCATCCTACAACATATCTGACCCATAATCCTCAAAAATACCAAGAACATAACGAAGGTCTGAGAAACTGTCACAGCTGCAAAAACCCTAAAGAGTCATGACAACTCAATGTAATGTGATGTCCGACATTGGATTATGGAATATATCTCTCTTGAACTGAATCCAATCCTCACATGGTTCTAATCTGAGCCTGATTTTGTAGTCCTGGGGCTGGGATTTAGCTCAGTTGGTAGAGCACTGCACTGCAGTCTCTGAGGTCCTGAGTTCAATTCCCAGCACCACAAAAAATGAGAGAAGGACCTGGCAATCCACTCTCAAGGCAATCCCAAAACAGTCAGCCATTGAAAACCCTATGAGGGTCGCTATGAGTCGGGTACCGACTCGACGGCACCTAACAACAACAATAACAACTAAACTCTAAATTTTCCAAGCCACCACATTAGCTACCACAAATGGAAAAGATGCATCAGTCATTGGCATGTTTAAGCCCATTGTTGTAGACACTGTGTCAATCCATCCAACTGAGGGTTTTCCTTTTTTTCTTTGACCCACCACTCTCCTAAACATAAGGTCCTTCTCCAGGGATTAGTCCTCTCTGACAACATGTCCAAATTCGTAAGATGAAGTCTAGTCTTCCTGGCTTCTAAGGAGCACTCTGGTTGCACTTCTAGAACAGATCTGTTGCTTCTTTTGGCAGTCCATGGTATATTCACTATTCATCTCCACCATAATTCAAAAGCATCAAATCTTCTGTCTCCCTTCTTCAGTGTCCAGCTTTCACAACCATATGATGCAACTGAAAATATCATGGTATAAGTCAGGTGCACCTTTGTTTTCAATATGACATCTTTATTTTTCAACACTTTAAAGAGGTCTTTTGAAAAATCTTTTCCCAATACAATGTGTCTTTTGATTTTTTTGACAGTTGCCTCCACAGTTATTGGTTATAGAACCAAGTAAAGCAAAATCTTAGACAACCTCAATCTTTTTTCCATTTATCATGTATTTGCATACAGATACAGTTGCAAGGATTTTTATTGTGTTGATGTTAAATTGCAATCCATACCGAAGGCTGTGTTCTTTGATCTTCATTAGTAAATGTTTAAAATCCTCTTCATATTCAGCAAGCAGAGTGGTGTCATCTGCATAACACAGGTTAGAGTCTTCCTGCAATCATGATGCCACATTCCTCTTACAAAGTCCAGCTTCTCAGATTATTTCCCAGTGTGGAGATTGAAGAGGTATGGTGAAAGGATACAGACCTGATGGACACCCTCCTCAACTTCAAACCAAGTAGTGTTTCCTTGTTCTGTTCAAGAACTGCCTCCTGGTCCATCTATAGATTCCTTATGAATACAATTAAGTGCTCCAGTATTCCCATTCTTCACAGTGTAATCCATACATTGTGGACTGTGATCCACACAGTCAAATGCCTTTGCATAGGAATAACTCCCCACACTTTGTGATGGGCTGTGCATATTGGTTTTCTTCCAAAGAGTATAGTGTGGCAAATATCGGATTAAATAGGAAATAAATAGGAATAAATAGGAAATAAAACATAGACATCTTTCTGGTGTTCTCTGCTTTTGGCTAATATCCATCTGACATCAGCAATGATGTCCCTGGTTCCTGGCCCTCTTCTGAATCTGGCTTGATTTTTTTGGCAGTTCCTTGTCTATATACTGCTGCAGTCACCTTTTAATGATCTGTAGGAAAATTTTGCTTGCATATAATATTAATGATATCGTTCAATAGTTTCCAAATGTTCTGTTGGATCCCCTTTGTTGGGACTAGGCACAAGTATGGATCTCTTCCAGTCAGTTGGCCAAGTAGCTATTTTCCAAATCTCTTGGCAAAAACAAGTTAGCTCCTCAAGTAGGTTACCTCTAATCTTTCATTATCGAATATTTGACATCCTCCTGCCTCTTTCTGTATATGGACTGAGTTTAACTAATGCAGTGTCTCTAAATTGGGACACATATATTCCAAGGAGATTGGTAAAATGACTCATGTGGGCACAGTGAGAAAATAATTTAGAAATTTTAATTCTATTTGTCTTTAATAATATTCATGCGAAAATAATGATATATCACATAATTTATCAATAAAAATAATACTCATCCTAACAATGCATGCTGAGAGCTTTTAACTAACGAGGTACCTGATCAAAGAAAGCCTGGAAACCACTGCGAGCAGTGGAATTTCTCTTTGGTTTGTTTTGACACAGGGTGTTGCTATCGTAGCCCAGGCAGGCTTTGAACTCGTGATCCTTCTGCCTCCACACCTGAATGGTGGGATTCCAGGCATGCACCACTGGGCACTGCTAGAAGGGGGATTTCTGAGAGTTTTCACCTTCTGCCATATTAGGTATTACACAATTTCTCTCCCATCCTCTTGCCAGAAGGGCTGTGATGATTACATTTTTCTGGTAATCAGCAGAATTTCAGGGATTCTATATTGCCTGTGTATATAAGGACTTAACTCTCAAATAAGCTTCACTGCACAGAAATGACACACCATGATGCTTTCTCATCAGCACACTACCGCAGAGTGTTCTTAGTAGTTGTAAAAGTATCAAACCGCAATGGCACTAAATTCTAAGGTGAATTAGCTATGGCATTATTTTTAGGTGCATTTAAATTCTTGAGCACCTGACCATTCATGATCACCAAGCACATCACCAGTGTATCTAAAAGTGCTTATCATTTTTTTCTGAAAATTGAAATGTAGCTGCACAAAGCAGTGGTTGTTGTATCAGGATATTTCAGTGATGTGATCATTTGTATTTAAAATTTCCCAGGTTTCAGTGAAAAAATAACATAACTCTAGTCAAACATAGGAAAGGAAGCCAGGAATTTCAGAGCCCCATGAGTCATAACTGCCAAAGTTCCATGGGGATACCTGCAAAGGGTTCATGCTGAAGGATGTATGGAATGCAAAGCCCTGTTTTTTTATTGGAAATTAATGCACAACTTAATGTGTTTCATTCTGACATGGATTTCATTGTGACATTTCCATATATGCGTTTCATTGTACATTGCAAAGATAACTTCCCCCTTGCCCTCTTGTGCACCTCTTCCCCCTTCTTCTACGCCCTCACCAAAGGCCTCTCTTATACATTGCATGTCTTTTTGTGAAAGCCCTTGGGTTTTGATCGACAGAGAAAATACAGTGTGAGATGGCTGGAAATTAGTTAACTAAACTTTTGGCACTTATAGTCCAAATATGTACTCATCTGAATTTTTACTATATCATGTAATAAATATTATGTTGTTATTGTTTTTGTTAGGTGCCATGGAGTCAGTATCTGATTCATAGCGACCTTACATACAACAAGGGAAACACTATTGTCAGTGCTTCTCTGCTGTTCATGGGGTTTTCAATGGCAGATTTATTTTTGGGAGTGGGTTGCTGGGTCCTTCTCCTAGGCCTACAGCACCTGATGTTCCCTGGTGGTCTCCCATCCAAGTACTAACCAGGCCCAACCCTGCTTAGCTTTGGAGATCTGACAGGTTCAGAGGCCACAGGGCTACGGTTGCAGGCAGACATCACATAGGTAGGGTTTAATTTCAGGCTGATATTAAGATCTGAAGCCCCAAGTATTTGAACAGAAAATTCTCAGCCTTAGAGGAATAGAAGTAGGTACCTAGAGGCCTCCCTCAGTTTCCATTCCTGTACATCTGTAGCGAGTTCATAAATGACTGCCCTCCACACAGGCAGAGTCAGGAGCATGTGGCTGGTCTGGGATCTGGATCCTTTGGTCCCTCGGGCAGAAGCAGAGAAGGGAAGAGAAGACCTTGTCTGAAACGCACACTAAAATTCCAGGGCTAAATTTAGGGACATTGAACTTGGGACAAGTCCTTTGCTCGACCTCGTGTGTGATATCCCATGATTATGCTGCCACGTGAGACCACTTAAGCCTGAAAGAGGATTTTTCTGGAGAAAAGGAACTTTTTTACATTTCTCATAAACAGCTAACATTTCTAAAGAGACACGAGGAGCTAAAATTAAACTGCCTCACTTATTTGGCTTCTAGACTGACTTAGGAGATTCACAGAGGACTTTGTGCAAATTGCCAACAGCCCTAGGAAAGAGTCTTTGCACATCTCTGCAGGAAGGAAGCTGCACTATGTTGGGCAGATCCTCCAGGCCTCCAGCCTCAGGGCTGAGCAGCTCTACCCATGTGGGAAACCTTGGGGCAAGGTGTCTGCAGGAAATAAACTGACATCTGATTCCTGAGGAGGAAGCCATCTCTGTGCTCTCCCAATAGGTAATGGAATTTCCTCCTCAATGGAAGTCCACCCTTGACTCTTGATAGGGATGCTGGCCTTATTTTTCTTCACTGCCCTGCAGTTTCTTTCTGCTTATGCATCATCAGACTCATTAGAGAAACTATGAAGAGCCAGGCCATCTTGCACAAGGAGATACATGCACGGGTTCAACCCATCGCTGGTTGCAATAGCCCCCTATAGGAAACAGCCTAAATGCCCATCAACAGGAAAAACAGTAGAGAACATGTATCAAAATTGTGGGTATAAGGGACACAGGTCCATTTCAGAAGCATAACGTTGAATTAGAATAAATGGCAAAGTAATTCCTACAGTGTGGTCCCATTTACCAAATATTCTGTGCTATCTGTGTGTTCCTACCAACGGAGCAGGCTGGGAGTTAGCTCAGGTGGTAGAGCGCTGCGCTGCAGTCTCTGAGGTCCCGAGCTTGATTCCCAGCACCGCTAAAAATGGGAGAAGGGCCTGGCAATCCACTCCTAAGGCAATCCCGAAAAAAACCAGCCATTGAAAACCCTATGAGGGTCGCTATGAGTCGGATACTGACTCTACAGCACCTAACAACAACAGCAACAACTACTAAGGGAGCAAATGATAGAAGGACATGACAATCCACTCCCAAGGCAATCCCAAAACAATCAGCCATTGAAAACCCTATAAGGGTCTTTCTGAGTCAGACACAACTCGATGGCAACTAACAACAACAACAACTAGTAGAGCAAAAGTTCAGGAACATACATGGGAAAATGCTACAGCCTGAGTGTGTTGGAAACTCCATCCCCACAGTCATGTGTTGATGGAAGTTGAGGGAGGACCTTTGGGAGGCCCTCACTCCACCCCATCAATCCCCAGCAACTCCCTCTTCTGGTCCCTGCTGATGCAACTCAGTTTTCACCCAAGGGCTATTACCTTGCTTGTCTGTTCATTTGCCTTTTTCTGTAGCTTTGGGGCTCCTGGAGAGGCAGAATGATGCCCTACCATCCCTGTTTCCCTAGCACCCAGCCCAGCAGCACAGTAGGTGGGAATGACAATCAATCTATGAAAGCATGGGCAAATTAGGAGAATGGATAAAGCAACCTTAAAGCAGAGCTTAACATTTCAAATAATGGACTAGGCATTATAAAAGGAGGTCTCAAAGTACACAAGTTTGAATTCTCACTCCATTTCTGCCTAGCTATGTGACCTTAGGCAAATGTCTTAACATACCTATGCCTCAGTTTCTTTGACCATAAAGTGGGAACAATACTGGCACCCACAAGGTCATTATGAGAGTAAAGTGAATCCATGCAAGTAACTCATGTTGGCTACTTTCAATGTCACTAATGTTATTATTACTGCTATCTCCAGTTGCATTCTGAGCAAAGCAGACATAAAAATTGATGATCACCAGGAACTCCCACAGCTAAAGCCCAGTTCACTTCCTTGGTTCCAAGGGCTCCATTCTAATCACGAGTCCACCTTCTCTTGATTCCCCATTGATGGAATTTCTTCACTTTTCTACCGCAGATCTTCAAAACCATGATTTCCAGATTGTTCTTGGAGAATAGTAGAAGGGCTACAAGCTGCCCAGAGATTTGCTTCAATCGCGCGTCAGACTCATGAAGGGAGCTGTTGTCATCACAGTGGCTGGCATCTGGTGAGTCATTGCCATGTGCTAGATCAGGGGGTGGCAAACAAGGGTCCAGGGCCAAATATAGCCCATCGCCTGGGTTTATAGGGCTCAGTAGCTAAAAATAGCTTCTACATTTTTAAATATGTTTCAAAATCAAAACAAGCACATTTCACGATGCATGAAAATTGTATAAAATTCAGGTTTTGGCATTCATAAATGAAGTTTGATTGGAAGAGGCTCGTTCATTTGTGTATTGTCTGTGGCTGCTTTAGTAGCCATAAGCCTAAAATATTTCCTAAGTGACCCTTTCCTGAAACAGCTTGCTGACCCCTGTGCTAGATGCTCTTTGGGGACTTTTCCTGAATTATCTCACTCAGGGTTTTTAACAGTGCCATATGCCTAGTGATCTCATTTGCACTTGGAAAACAGATGCTTAAGTGAACAAGTAACTTGCAATAGGTCACACATATAGTAAGTGGCAGAGATGGGATCTAACAACTACGAAGCTCATAAAAAAAAACAAGTGTCCCCCTTCATCAGCCTTGTTCTCTCTTCTTAATGAAAAGGAAATGACTCTTGCTTTTTTGAAAAGGAAATGACTCTTGCTTTTTTTGTTGTTGTTGTTCTGCAATACTTACAGGGTTGAACCCAGAGCATTGCACATATTTTGCAAGTGCTCTACCCCTGGCTGTACCTCCAGCCAAACCCTCACCCCTTTTAATTTATCTTATTACTTTGAGACATGATCTCGTTAAGTTACCCAGGCTGCCTCTGGCCTCAAACTCACAATCTTCCTATCTCAGCCTCCTGAGTGGCTGGGATTAGAGGCATGTGCCACTGCGCCTGCTGACTCTTGCTATTAGAAGAACTGAAATTAAGTGGAATAGGGAGGGAGATTTGCAGCAATTGAATAAAATAGATGGGTGAGGGAGGAGCGTAGGGCTAGACTGTGCCAGATGGACCATGGGGAGTACAGTCCAAGGATGGTGAGAACTGTGAGACAGCCAAGTGGCAGCCTGAGTGGCCAGCAGGGGTCTCGCTGCTCAGAGTAGGGGCCTGAGGCCACCACAGGGCTAAAGGCTCTGGGGAAATGGTGGAAACCTATGCTACTGGGAAGAGTCCAGGTGACATCAAGAAGAACACCAGGTCAGAGTAGACAGGGCCGTTCCTGTCCAGGGTCATGGATTCTCCCTGGCAGCTGTACTGTCCCTGCTTCCCACCATTCCATCCCTGAGTTGACCAATCTCAAGGTCTGACGACAGCTGAATAAATCAAACATCAGAACTCTGAAGTACCTACATACAATGGGGAAGACATCCTTCCGGAAGACAGGAGTACATTCTAGAGCAGAGAAATGTGAGTGTGCCAGGCAGAGCCCAGCCTAATGTGTCTGTGATTCTCTGTTAGGAACTAACGTTAGTTCCTAGGAACATTAGTTCCTAACAGAGAATGTGGGTTGGGTCAATAATCCACATGACAGTGTGGAGAATGGGGCAAGGAGCAGAGCTGGCTTATTTTCCCTAGTTGTCCTTCTCTTTCTTCTGTAGCGGTGGGGCTCCAGAGTGATGTGGGCCCATTGCTGCTCTAATAAAGACCCCATTCCTCAGAATCCCTTGTTGCAGGGCGAGGCTGTGTGATAAATTTTACCCAAACACCTATAAACCAAGTGTTTGTGATTTCTTGTTGTTGTTAGGTACCATCGAGTCGGTATCCAACTCATAGTGACCCTGTGTACGACAGGTGAAACACTATTGTTAGTGCTTCTCTGCTATTCATGAGGTTTTCCATGGTGGATTGAGTTTTGGGAGTGGGTTGCCGAGTCCTTCTCCCAAGCCTACAGCACCTGGTGTTCCCAGGTGGTCTCCCATCCAAGTACTAATCAGGCCTGACCCTGCTTAGCTTCAGAGATCTGATGGGATCAGATGCCACAGGGCTATGGCTGCAGGCTGTGATTACTCAGAGGTGTCCTTTAAAGAGAAGGGTAGAACACCATGGTGTTCTCTATTCCCTCTTGCCACCTGGAAACACAATGTGTTAGCTGGAGCTTGGCAGCCATTATGGGCCATAAGGTGAAAGCTTCCTGCTATAGGTGGCAGAACAGCAAGGCAGAAGATGCCTGGATACCTAAAAGTTGTGAAACTACCCATCCAGCCCTAGCCTGCTTACTGGTAGACTTTTACATACAGGAGAAAAAGTTTATCTTGTTTATTGCCATTATTGTTTTGGCTTTTCTTATACTCATTGCCAATCAAACACTAACCCATGTCATGTAGAGAGGCTCAGATAGATCGCATGACTCATGAACTGAGAGGCAGAACTGGGATTTAAACATGGGGTCAGCCTGACTTCAAAGCTTGTTTTGTCTTTAATAATCATGATGACTCAGTGATAGCTGCCACTCATGGAGTGCCCACTACAAGCCAGGCCCTGGACATCTTCACCAAAATGGACTGAGTGTGAACCTCAGGTCGGCTGCAAGCGTGTTGCATGAGCTGGGACACGCCATTTAACATCTGAACCTCACTTCCTCATCTGTAATAATATAGGGTTGTTGGGAAAATTAAATGTGATGGTGGATGTAAAGTGCAGAGTTTGATGCTTGGCACCGAAAAGTCCTGATAGATGACAGTGCCCCTCCCTCTGCAGGATGGGCACACAATAGGCCCCCATACAGTGCCTTCTGCATGCATGCCAGCCACTGCGAGCTGCTTTGGAGAGAAACAAGGCAGAGATGAGTGAGTTTTTCATTCAGTGAACATTTACTGGGCACCTAGTGTGTGCCACCGCACACAGCGTGTTTCTGAGGAGACACAGCTCTGGGTGGAGGGGGAGTTTGTTGTGAAGATCAGGGAGCCCAGCAGCACGTCGTCAGGAGAGCTGTGAGAAGGGAACATGGACAAGTGCTAAAGAAGTCACAGTCATAGCCCTTGTCCAGCACACATGCGTGCATCCTGGGGAGGCCACGAAACCCGTGCAGGGGAGTCCAGAGCCCTAGCGCTCTGGCCCCTGATGCCATGCAGATGGATCCCAGGGAGCTTCCTGCTGGCTGCCCCTCGTGATCACACCCTTAGTGGCACTTCAGCAAGCCCAGAAGAAAGGGAAGGCATTGACAGGAACTGAGGGGAGGCTCTTCCTGGGATTGGGGGGGAGACACTAAATTCACTCTGACCCCTGCCTACTGGTAGAAAGAATGGAAACTGCACTCCCTTAACAAAAAAAAAACCTCCAATCTCAATCATCATTCTCCCAAAATAACATCATGTAAAGACATAGAAGTGCTGCAATTGACAGGTGGCAGGAAGAACACAGAATTGGGAGTCCAATGACTCATGGTCTAAGCTTTAATTCTTCCATTTACTACCTGGGAGATGTTACTCAAAGAATCGCAAGTGTTAGTTTCTGTTCTTTAAATGGGGATTAATTGAACATAGTTGGCCCTCCGTGTCTATAGGTTATATAGTAGTGGGTCCAACCGGTCACAGATTGAAAGTGCTTTAAAAGTTGCTTCTGTATTGAACATGTGCAGAGTTTTTTTCTTGCCATTATTCTCTACACAATATAGCATAGCAACTATTTACATATCATTTATATTTTATTGTTGTTATTAGATGCCATCAAGTCAGTGTCTGCTTCATAGTAATTCAGTGTAAAACAAGGAAAACACTATCATCAGTGCTTCTCTGCTCTTCATAGGGTTTTCCATGGCTGATTGATTTTTTGGGAGTGGGTTGCTAAGTCCTTCTCCCAAGCCTGCAGCACCTGGTGTTCCCAGGTGATCTCCCATCCAAGTACTACCCAGGCCCGTCCCTGCTTAGCTTCTGAGATCTGACTGGATCGGATATCACAGTGGAGTGGCTGCAGGCTTACATTTTATTAAGTATCATAGATTATCTAGAGATGATTTAAAGTACAAGGGACATGTGAATAGGTTCTAGGGAAATACTACACCATTTTATAGAAGGGACTTGAGCACCTATGGATTTTGATATCTGTGGAAAGTCCTAAATCAAATTCCCTGTGGACATAGAGGGCCGGCTGCACCTAACTTGTTGCAGTGCTGATTTTGTGAAACAGTGTACCTAACTTGTTGCCCGTGTGGATTATGTGAAACAGTATACCTAATTTGTTGCTGTGCAGATTATGTGAAACAATGTATATAAAAGCACCAAAGGATGGTTACAAGGACTTTGCTGTCAGTCCCACCTCCCTGAGCTTCTGTATCCTCCTCTGGGGAGGCCTGGAAAACTTAAACCAGTTGCTTCAAAACCAGCAGCGCTACCCTCACAGACCCCATCGCTGTTACCACCATCAGCTCTCCAGAATCTGGGCTCCAAACCCATTAGCTTGGGTCTTTAAGTCCATTTCAGAAAGACCAAAGATGTCACATGCAGTTTACAAGCAGCCTGCTTGGAATGGAAGTCTCTGAACATCTCCATTAACTTACCTGGTAGCTACTGTTCTGGACAGAAAAGTTCCCACTGGGCATCTGTCTCCAGGGCAATCTCACCATCAGGGTTGGAATTGCAGACACAGTTTTGATGACCCAACGAAAAGGTGAAAGTTTAAGAGTTGTTTTTGTTGTTGTTGTTGTTGTTGTTGTTTTGTGGTACTGGGGGTTAAACCCAGGGCCTTGCGCCTGCATGCCCTGCAAGTGCTGGACCACTGAGCTGAACCTTCAGCCCATTTTTTTTACTTTTTGAGACAGGGTCTCGCTAAGTTATGCAGACTGCCTCTGGTCTCGAACTTGCAATCCTCCTGCCTCCTCCTCCCAAGCTGCTGAGATTACAGGCATGCGCCACCGTGCCCAGCGTAAGAGTTTTTTAAATACTTGCATACCCTATGGTGTACATGGAAGGCTTGGAGGAGCTACACATACAGAAGCCACACTGCGCAGGCCAGGAGAGGGGCGGGGGGGAGGGGCCCATGGGCCAAGGCTTTGAATGGGTCCAAAGCATTCTCCAACACAGATTTCCTAGAGGAGCTTTAATTGGCAGGTTTAAAGGGAACAGGCATGCGTTCTGGGGGTCACGCTGTGTCTGATAGGTGGTCACTTTAAGCTCCCTGCAGGCAAATGTCTCAGTGGTCTGTCTGTTTAAAGGCAGTAGTGAGAACGCAGGGAGGCTGCTCTGCTAGGCAGAAACGTCTGTCAGCTCTTACCTCTGGCCCTCACCTTGAGCCCGCATGGGTGCAATAGAGAATTGGAAAGTATGCCAAGGGTGCCTGAGACTTGCTTTTGCTTGTGGGAATAAGAGCTTATATTTTAAAATGGAGCCAGGCAGCAGGAAGTCCTTGGTGCTCAGGGCGCAGCCTTGGCCATCCTCTCTGCAGGAGCCAGGCTTTGGCAACAGCCCCATTCCTGCCGCATGTATGTCTCAAGGCTCTCGGGGAGTGTTGTGCTTCCCCTGCACGGGGGGTATCTAGCAGAGCCATATCTCCCCCGTCTCCTCACAACCCGTCTCACAGATGCAACTGGAAGAGAGAAAATCCCTGGGAAGGCTGGGGCCTCGTCTGCGGCAGGTGGCCCATGCGGATGAGCTGGTGGTTGAATTGGTTGTTGTTGTTGTTAGGTGCCATCGAGTTGTGTCCGATTCATAGCGACCCTCATAGGGTTTTCAATGGTTGATTGTTTCGGGATTGCCTCGGGAGTGGATTTCCAGGTCCTTCTCACATTTTTGCGGCGCTGGGAATCAAACTCCAGACCTCAAAGACTGCAGAGTAGTGTCCTACCACCTGAGCTATATCCCAACCTGTTGAATTGGATAGGGTAATCTTAATCTCCCACAAAATGATGCTTTAGTAAGATAGCTTTCAAGACTGTACCTTAAAGATTCTTGCTTCCTCATATGCTTTTCAGCTTCATAAATCCCCAGAGCTGAGGTGGGTGTCCTGTGAGACATCTGCCCAACAGAAAAGAAGAGTCTTCTTGTGGAAGTCACCAAGTCAAGTCCTATTTAAGGCACTCCCCCTCTGCAAGAACACTTCTTTATTATTCTTAAGTATTGCAGAGCCTAGAACCAACCCTGATGTACATGTAAAATCACAATAAGTCCTCTCAGGCCTGACCAATGCACCAAATAAAATTGTTTTGGCAGGGATAGGGGTGGGGCTCAATGGTACAGTGCTTGCCTAGCATGTGTGAGGGCGTAGGTTCAATCTCCAGCACTTGAAAGAAAAGTTAAATTGCTGCTTTGAGGCTTTTTAATGTCCAATCATTGTCTTTGTTTGGGCACTGGGGACTGGAACCCAGGGCCTCACTGGGATGCACCTCCCAGCCTATCTTTTACTTTTTATTTTGAGACAGTCTCATGAAGTTATTCAGGCTGTCTCTGGCTTCAAATTTGCCATCCTCCTGCCTCATCCTCCCAAATCACTGGGATTATAGACATGTGGAATGAAATCCAAAAATTGTGTAGCCATAGACAATATGCGTGTAGACCTGTTTGTGGATTCCCGTGTTTCCACCTATTTCAGTGGGCTAGAACAGGAAATGGTAGAGAGAATATATAGGGTCAGAAGATATACTCTGTGCTAGAGGTCCTGTAGCTATTCCTATGTAATTGTCAGAGACTCCTGAAATAGTATTAGCAAGTCCACTTTATAGTTACTTGTAAAAGCAGCAACAGTGATTAAATTAATAAACTATTGTGATCTTAGGTGGCATTTATTGAGCCCTTGCCATATGCCAGGCATTATATAATCTTGTTATTGTTGGGTGCCATCGAGTCAGGTCTGGCTCATAGCAACCCTAAGTACAACTAAATGAAACACTACGCAACACTGTGCTATAGCTTCTCTGCTAATCATAGGGTTTTCAATAGCTGATTGTTTTGGGAGTGGGTTGCCAGGTCTTCCTCCCAAGCCTGCAGCACCTGGTGTTCCCAGGTGGTCTTCCATCCAAGTACTAACCAGGTCTGATCCTGCTTAGCTTCCAAGATCTCATGAGATCGGATGCCAGGATGGTATGGCTGTAGACTATATGATCTCACCAAAACCCTCAGTACTAATGCCTCACTATGCCCATTTTACCAATTTGGAGATACACGTGTACTAAATGCAAAAGCAAGGATTCAAGTGCAGGCTCTTCGCTAGTACACTAGGGCTAAAGATGATGAGGCCAAGCCAGTAAAGGATCTCATGTGGGAAACACAGGTAGGAAGTGGGTCAGGAGACATGAACCAGCTTTGCCTGATTCCAAGACCTGCTCTTTGCAGTAAACCAACATCCTGGGCAGCTCCCGGGCCAATGTTGTTTGCAAGCCCCAAAACAGCTCTGGAGTTTGGGTGAAGAAGAAAGCTAAGGTTTCTGATCCATTGACTCTGCTAGAGTCCTGCAGAGCTCTAACAATGGGCTCTGGTAATGAGCTGGGGCTCCATTCACCGTAGGTGTCACAGGAATCCACTGGAGGAGTGTGAACCAGAAAGTGACACGTTCTCATTACAGTTCTTAAAAAACCACTCGGGATGCTCTGGAGAGAACAGACGAAAGAGTGGGAGCAGCATCGCTCATTACATAATTCCAGGTTTCTCAGTGCACAGAGACGCTTTCCTTAGAAGAAAATGAAAATCTTCAGGTAAAGCAAAAGTCTCTCTGGACCACCGCTATCATCCTGGCACGTTTCCTATGCCATCTTGGAGGAAGTTCTGTTTTCAAGGGCCTAAGAGCACTCATCAAATGGTGTTGGAGGACATTGTTATCACTCAGTGCAGAACCCAGCAAGCTGACCAAGGGTAGGAGAAAATGATACCCTTAGCCAACTCCAACCCAGGGTAGAAATTCCTATAGTTCACTGTTTTATAAGGTGGTATGTCAGCCAGCTTTCTGTCACTGTAACAAATCCGTGAGACAATCAACTTAGAGAAAAGGCTGAAGTTGGCTCAGTTTTGGAGGTTCCAGGGAATGACTGGTTAGCCCCCTTGCTTTCAGTCTGTAGTGAGGCAGTACATCATAGTGAGAGTGAGGGGCAGAGCAAAACCAGTCTCCCTAAGAGCCAGGGAGAAAAAAAAGAGGAAGAGGAAGGGATCCAGGGCCCATAATCCCCAGCAGGGAACACCTCCCAATGACCTCACTTCCTCTCTCTAGGCTCCACCTCTTAAAGGTTCCAGCACCTCCCAGTAGTGTAGCCCAGAGAACCAAGCTGTAACACCTACGGCTTTGCTGTTGTTAGGTGCCGTCGAGTTGGTGTCCCACTCATAGCAACCTTATATACAGCAGGCAAAACAGTATTGTGTTGTTAGTGCTTCTCTGCTATTCATAGGGTTTTCAATGTCTTTCTTTGGGGTTTTTTTGTTTTGTTTTGTTTTGTTTTGTTTTTTGTTTTTGTTTGTTTGTTTGTTTGTTTGTTTGAGTGGGTTGCCAAGTCTGTCTCCCAAGCCTACAGCACCTGGTGTTCCCAGGCGGTCTCCCATCCAAGTACTAACCAGGCCTGACCCTGCTTAGCTTCCAAGATCTGACAGGATTGGATGCCACAGGGGTACGGCTGCAGGCTCCTTGGGCTTTGAGGGCCACTTATTCAAACCCATCATAGATGAGTGGGTGCTCACTGGATGGGTGGACCACACTTCCTAGGGCTTTAGAGACCATGTAAGACAGTAGAATGGGGACAAAAATCTAGAAAATGGACCAGGTGATGAAAATAAAGATGGGCTTTTCAGGTAACTAATAATAAAAGCTGGTATTTATTGATGCTTACTATATGCGAGATTCTAAGCAACTGATATACATTATTTATATCTCACTACTCCACAGAGCTAGTCTGGTTGACTTTCACAGAGCATAGGACTATGTTCTATAAAGCCTCCATGAACGCTAGCTGGACAAATACTGAGCCATCACATCTCAGAGAAATAAGGGTTAAGTTCTTGTGAGTCTCTGCTCAGAATATTTTTGGCAACCAATCAATACATAACCTAGTTGTATGTCTGTTGCTATTTAAGGATTCCTTATTTAATATATGTTGTTGATTTACTAACATTAAACTCACAGCCAACTGCATCATAATTCATGTCTGAATGAAGCTTATCTAACATGTATTTTCCTCCTAAGGCACATCACAGCTTCGTTCCCTGAGGAAAGACTAGTTGGCAGAGCTCAACACCAGGACTGGGGACCATTTTAAACAATGAAATCAATTCTCTCTCTCTCTCTCTCTCTCTCTCTCTCTCTCTCTCTCTCTCTCTCTCTCTCTCACACACACACACACACACACACACACACACACCAGAAAAGCACAAAAATGCAAAAAAAAAAATGTTGCATTGAAAACATAGCACAAAGGATATTTGTTTATAGCAGAGGATCTGAATAAGAAGGCAGATTGTCACCTCATTAGATCTCAGCTGAAAACATGCATGTCAGATAACTCAAACTTCTCAATGCTCTGTGCATGTCCACAAATGATCACCAAATTG
Source organism: Pedetes capensis (assembly GCA_007922755.1). NCBI lineage: Eukaryota > Metazoa > Chordata > Mammalia > Rodentia > Pedetidae > Pedetes > Pedetes capensis. Next base: position 19,306 of record VMDO01006979.1, on the reverse strand, counting down.
GAGCATTGATTTAGGGGCTACAAACAAATGTCAGAGAGTAGGTTAATTTATAATTAGAGTTCACAGACAATGAGAGTTGACTATATTATTACAGATGCTTTTTGAGTTACAGTGGGGTTACATTTCAATAAACTCATCACAACTTGAAAATACACTAAGTTGAAAATGCATATAATAAACCTAGCCTACCGAACATCCAGGGGCTGGGATTTAGCTCAGTTGGTAGAGCGCTGCTCTGCAGTCTCTGAGGTCCCAAGTTCTATTCCCAGGACCACAAAAATGGGAGAAGGACCTAGCAATCCACTCCCAAGGCAATCCTGAAACAGTCAGCCGTTGAAAACCCTATGAGGTTCGCTATGAGTCGGATGCTGACTCGACAGCACCTAACAACAACAATAACAACAACAACTGAACTTCCAAGCTTAGCAACACAGCACACTGTAGGGTATCAAGTTGTTTCATTTTGTGGTTGTGGAGCTGATGGGGGGCTGTGGCTCACCGCCACTGCCCAGGGTCAAGAGAGAGCACCATACCATTCCCAGGAAAAGATCCAAATCCAAAATTTAACGTATAGTGTCTACTGGATTCATGCTTACTTTATGCCACCGAAAACTCAAAAAAATCATAAGCCAGCTGTCATAAGTTAGGGACCATCTGCACATCCCTCTATTGAAGATGGAGAAACAGAGGCATAGAAGGGCCCATTGTTCTGGTCCACATTTCAGAGCCAGTAGGTTTGGAAGCTGAGATGATGAGCTCAGGCCCTCATTTCCCCCTACACAGCACTGCTGGTTTGCTTCCTGTACTACTGAGTCCAAGGGGGAGTGGAAAAAAGGCTATGACATCTTAGCAGAAGACCCACACCTTTACTGTGGGCAGGGCTACTGTAAAAGGGGGAGAATAGGAGACTCCATTTCACACACCTAGATTACAGAAGGCTATGACATCTTAGCAGAAGACCCACACCTTTACTGTGGGCAGGGCTAGTGTAAAAGGGGGAGAATAGGAGACTCCATTTCACACACCTAGATTACAGAAAGCGATGCATAAAATGTGCAAAACCCATAATCAGTGCTTTACAAATCGTCCCCCTGCTCCAACACAGTCAGGGAAGGGTCAGATGCAGAAAGCTGCAGCTCTCACAGACAATGCTTGACTTCATAACTGATGTTATGTTATGCATCTTTGAATACTCGTCTTAAAGATCCAGCTAGAAAATCCACACAGGATCCATACAAGATCGTGTAGGGTGAGTGAAAAATATTCATGGCAACCTGATGACCACAGAGGTGCTAACAAATCTTTTCAGATTATTTGATCAACATTTTGAACCTCTGTAAAACCAAACTGTAAAAATTGCAAAAGAGCCATGAAGCAAAAGAGATAAAGAATTTTTAAGAATATGTCCAAATGACCAGGAAAAAATGTTTGGAAGTTTATTCATTTAGAAAACTCTATCAACGGGTTAGGTACAAATTAATTGCTAAGGTACGGAATCCAAGAATGCTCTGTGTTCAGTGAGATGTCATCAGTTTAATATGGTGCTTTGCTAATTGAATGCATAATTTGAATAAATTTAAAAGGAAGATGTCACACTTGAACAGGTTAAAAAAGAATACAGACTAAAATATGGAAAGAGTCAAGCAATCAAGATGATTTTTAAAGGTGATTTGGAATAATAGATGCATTAAGTTGTTAAGTATTGGAGAAACTCACCTCTTATGGATCACAAAGGTCAAATGGAGTTGGAGACTAGGTAAAAACAAAAAAAAAACAAAAAAAAAACTCCTTTCAAGAGGTTGAGTCAGAAATGAAATTGGTTCACAGAACAGAGGGAATGGAACAGCCTTGACACAATCTAGGCTGTGTTGTTGCATAGATACACTGGATACATCATTCCAGATGGAACATTAACAAGACCCAGAACAAACAAGCAAAACAAAAACAAAACCTAAATAAAAGAAAAAAAAAAGAGAAGGAAGGAAGAAGATAAAGAAGAAAAAGATCCATTTACTTGCCTTGATGGTCACTCAATTATAGACTGAGCTGTGGGCTGCTGAGCCTCTGACATGCGTGTGGAACGTCTGCCCCCGCGGAGCTGAGATTTGTTGTTAGAGAATCCCAGAGAAGAGGAGTTTCTGCTCAGCTGTAGTAATAATGGCTCACATTTATTGAATGCTTCTTATGGGCCTTGTACCATGCCAAATAGCTGGTCCATCTTTCCTAGCTTAATGTTCTTAAAGTCCGTTCATTCTGGTTTACAGATGGGGAAACCGAGACAGAGTTCAAGTGCTCTTCCCAAATCCACAGTCAACGAGCAAGAGAGTCTGGATTTGAACTCGGGTCCGTCTGCTTCAAATCCTGAGTTTTTAAACATTTTGCTGAACAGTTTCTTGAAGACGATGGCATTTTGAAGAGATGAAAAGGCTGGCTGAATATAAAAAATAAATCCACTGGGGCCATGAGAACCGCAAGCAATTTGTCCCAGATTCCTATTGGGGTGGTTGGCTTGTGTGATATGACTCCAGATCCCCTTTACAGTGGCCCTCGTAGGAATCACAGGAGAAAAAAAAAATAAAGCAACCGTGAAACTATTAGGAGATGTTGTTGACTCCTTGGTGCCCAGAAAAAAAAAAAAAAAGAAAGAAAAAAGAAACTATAGGTAGCTCATTGTTGATCCAGAATGGACATTGTGGGCAGGTCTAGGTAAGAAAGAAGAAATTCCTGTCCCCATTGCCATTAGCATAGTCTATTCCAGATTCTGCCACCGGCTGTATTAGAATAACCATTGATTTTATCAAAGACAACTCTCCCAAACTTTTCCCTTAACCCCAGGGTGTTGACCTGGAGTTAGTTGACCTCACTAATCTCCTTCCAGCCCATCATCATGCCAAGAGATCTACATTCCAGCATCTTGCATGTGCTCTTCCATGTCCTGCAGGAGACAAACACCCCAAATAAGATATAGTCTTTACACCTAGCATCAAGAATTTCTCTTAGGGAGATAATGGGGAGAGATCATTACTTCTTTTGTCAGTCCTTGTAAGTTCTTAACAGGGACAGATTCCTGTTAACCAAAGTCAGATTAGCAAGAGAAAAACACAACCAAATTTAATAGCATATGTCATATTCATCCCACGGCCATGAGGGAGGATTTCTATCCTTGGTGTCAGGATGGAAAGCAGCAGAAGGGTAGGAAACCCTTTTGTCTGCCTGAATTTCTGTCCTGCAACCAGGAAAAACAGAGAAAAGAGAGAAGGTCCTCAGTATTTCAACTATGTTTCCCTTGACAATCCTTAATTTTCTTTTTCGTTCTTTCTTTCTTTTCTTTCTTTCTTTCTTTCTTTCTTTTTTTTTTTTTTTTTTTTTTTTTTTTTTTTTTTTTTTTTTTTTTTTTTTTTTTTTTTTTTTGATAGTACTAGGAGGTTGAACCCAGGGCTTCATGCATGGTGGGTAAGTGCTCTACCACTGAGCTGCACCCCCAGCTCCTCTTTTATTATTTTTTTATTTTGAGACAGGGTCTCAGTCAATTGTGCAGGCTGCCTCTGGCCTCAAGCTTTCAATCCTCCTGCCTCAACCTCCTGAGTGCCTATGACTACAGGTCATAGTGCCCAGATGACACTTTTTGAGTGCCTTGTTGGATTTTCAGTTTAGGATGCTCAACCTGTTTATCTAATGGAATTGAAAAATTATTGCTTTAAAAGGTAATCCTAGAGGTCTATTTGGGACTTGCCACTGCCCATGATGGTCAGGACGGTCTTATGGATGGGACTGGAGATTGCTCACATCTCTTTGATGTGCTATAAACGTGGGCAGGGACATTTCACTAGGAAATGACTAGGTGGCACCACCTGCTCTGGGTGTGGCCAGCAGCTCCTGACTGACAAAGTGCCGCCCATTGCCTCAGGAGGGCCAACCCTGTGATCTCATAGTGGTCTGGAGCTCCCCGCGAGGTGCAGCATATCCCAGTACCTTGGGGGCTCCCCTCATGGAGAGCTTACTGAATCTCACAAACTTCATGCACACAGCCTATTTTCCAGCAGTCAGGCCATTCAGGGTCACACGTAGATGTGTTTCTCTGTGCTGAGCTGGAATTCAATCAAATGCACTCATTACTTTCTTTAGTCTCAGTTATTTCTGCCAGTAATTTGTTAAATTGGGATATAAATTTAACTTTTTTAAAAAAAATTGCAGTTAGCTTGGAAGAGACAATCTTTCAAAGCACAAGTCCGTGGGCAGGAAATAATGATGAATCTTGGGTGGTGCGAATAAATGCATCATTTATAAAGCCTCTGCTTGCATAAGGTTTGTTGGTGTCCTTTTGGTCAAGGCAAATCACATGCTCAAGTTCAGAATCAGTGTTGTAAGGAATTATAAAAGCATGGATACAAGGTGGTATGATTCATTGTGAGCAATAATGTAGCATTATTCTATTCTGTTGCCCAAATTCATCTCTTTCCCACATGAAAAAGGCACTTGTCTACTTCTCAAACCTCCTGAATCCATCCAACCCTGATATCAAGTTCAAAGTGAATTCATGCCTTCATCATCTTCAGATGTGGACAAGATTGCTTGAAAGCAGCTTCTTGGAGGCAGTTGTCCTTGATCCAGAGAACTATGAAAAAGATGGTAATTGGTAGAACTTCTGAGATCCAGGTGGGCACCTGTTGTTTGCCCTCACTGCTCTAGTGGAGGGGATAGTCCCTATTAAAATACAGTTCTATACAGCCACCTAATATTTGACAAAGGTGCCAGAAATGTAAGTTGGAGAAAAGATACCCTTCTTAACAAATGGTGCTGGGTAAACTGGATATCCTTACGCAGAAGGCTGAAATTAGATCCCTCTCTCTTACCTTATTCAAAAGTCAGTTCAAACTGGATCAAAGACCTTAATGTAAAACCTGAAACTTTGAAACTGCTAGGGGAAAACACTTCAAGACATAGGTATGGGCAAGGTCTTTCTTAATAGGACCCCAAAAGCACAAGAAACAATAGCAATAGCAAGAATTGACAAATGGGATTGCATGAAATGAAAAACTTTCACACAGCAAAGGAAACAATTATCAGTGTGAAGAGATAACCTATAAAATGGGAGAAAATCTTTGCCAGCTACACATCAGACAGAGGATTAATATCTAGAATATATAAAGAAGAGCTCAAAAATTAAACACCAAAAATATAAAAAGCAAATTATCATATCAAACAATGGGCAAAAGAACTGACTAGAGACTTCACAAAAGAAGATATACAAATGACCAACAATCACATGAAAAAATGTCCAACATCCTTAGCCATCAGGGAAATGCAAACCAAAACTACCCTGAGGTATCATTGCACTCCAGTCAGAATGGCTACCATCAACAAAACAAACATCAACAAATGCTGGCGAGGATGCAAGGAGTAAGCAACACTTACACACTGCTGGTGGGAATGCAGGTTGGTGCAGCCACTATGAAATTCAGTATAGAGATAGCTCAAAAAACTAAAAGAACTGTCAAATGACCTGGCTATCCCACTCCTGGGTATAAATCCTAAAGAATATACCATAGAGATACCTGCTCATCCATGTTTATTGCAGCATTATATATTGATTCCACGTCTAAAACCACATCTCTAATTCTTTGTGACACAGGCTTCTCTTTCCTTTGGAATATTAGGATGCTGTAAGGTGACTTTAAAGTTTTGTAGAAGTTCTTTTATCTCACTGAAAGGGTCCATGAGACTTTACCTTAGACCTTGTCTAAGGTCTTGCCTCATTCCCACACTGCTCTTCAACGTTAGTTTGGGAATGGACCTCCTGTCTCAGTGTACTCCCAAGTCTACTGAATTCTCTCACCATGACACCCAATTGATTCTTGCAACAACCCAGACAGGGAGATTTATTCTCCCATTTCTCAGGTGAGCAAACTGAGCCTTCAAAGAGGAGACATCAATTGCCTGAGGTCACTGAGTGAGGTGTCCAGGCCAAGTCAGTCCAATTATCCTTTGGTCCCCCAGAACTAGGGGCATACAATGGACAAGAGGCTCTCCTGAGGTTACATAGACCCCTGCTGAGCCTGCTGCCCATGGGGAAAGTTGTGGCTCAGTCCACCTTATCCTCAGAGGAACACAGTTCAGCAGGGAGGTTGTCATGTTTGGGACACACTAAAATACTTTGCCAAGATATATTTTTCTCTCTGAAACATGCTCTGTGATCTCCACTTCAGTACTGCAGGGGCTGTATTGGAGTTTTTATCTAACAGTCATGCTCTCTGCATATTCTGCCATTCTAAAGCTCTTTCGTTTCCATTTTCTCATTTAATCCTCACAGCACCATGCATATAAGCAGAGCAAGCATAACTATGGTTAGCATAGAGGACGGAAAAAGTCAGACTCAAAAGCAAGTCAGCCTTGGACAGAACAAGCTGTGGACTGTGCTCCTGCATTGGTGGATGCTGGATGTAAAGTTGGTGACAACATTCCCCTTGTTTCCCAAAATGTGGAAACTGAGGTTCAAAGAGGGAAGGGCAGAAGCAGGCTGAAGGTTGTTAAGCTAGTTAGCTGCAGGCAAGTCTTGAACTCCAGCACCTGCCTTGGACTAAGTTGTCTAGCAAAGCCTGAAGTGTTGCTTGATCTGCTTCCATATTTCCCTTACCCTGCAAGGCCAGGATAACTCATCATTTGCAGAGGCTGGCAAATTTAGATTCTTCTTTTTGTATTATCAGGGGTGAGCATCTAAGCCTGTCTTAAAAACATCTGTCTTCCCAGCCAGCTGTATCACTTTGGAATGAATTTCCTGCATCTTTCCCAACTTGGGAAAATTGTAGCTGATCATTACGTCAAGGAGCTCAAAGACCTTATCTTTGTAGGGTGAGTCCAAACTGAAGGAAGTGAATCACTCCATGTGCAACTGGACTTAGGGGAAAAAAGATCACATTCCTGTGATCTACGGCCCAGTCATTTCAACCAAGCCAACATTCTAAATCACAACAGAAGAAAGAGAGAAGAAAGGTCGTGAATGGAACAGAAAATAACCTGATCTGTCTGTTGGCCAGTCTGTGCTTGACTAACTGTACTAGTCAGCTGTTGTTACTGTAGCAGGAAAACCAACCAAAGCAATCTTACTGGGGAAGAGACATTTACTGGAAGCTCACAGGTAGAGGATCAGTCCATAATGGCAGCAGGGAAGACGTGGTGGTGGCAGAAGCAGAGCCTGTGCCAGAGGACCTCACAGTGTCATGGGGCAGGAGGAAGAGAGCAGCCAGAGCCCTATGTCTGGGTGAAAACCTCCAAAGGCCTCTCCCCAGGGATCCACTTCTGTAAAGCCAGATCCTGTCTCTCAAAGTTCCGATAGCCACCACAAACAGCGCCACCTGCTGGAGACTGAATGTTAAAGCGCATGACCTTTGTGGGCATTTTATATTCAAACTATGACACTAATGCCATGGTATTTTCAGTCACATCATATGGTTGTGAAAGCTGGACATTGAACAAGGGAGACAGGAAAAGAATTAATGATTTTGAACTATGGTACTGTAGACTGTTATTGAGTATATCATGGACTGCCAAAAGAACCAACAGATCTGTCCTGGAAGAAGTGCAACCAGAGTGCTCCTTGAAAGCAAGGATGGCTAGACTGTCTCTTACGTATTTTGGACATGTAGTCAGGAGGGATCAATCCCTGGAAGACATCATGTTTGGGAGAGTGGCAGGTCAATGAAAAAAAGGAAAACCCTCCACCAGATGAATTGACACAGTGTTTGCTACAATGGGCTTAAACATAAATAAGATCGTGTGCCTGGTACAGAATTGGGAAGTGTTTTGATCTGCTGTACATAGGGTTGCTATGAGTTGGACTCGACTCGAGGGCACCTAACAGCAACTGTGCTTTTGTTGAACCCTACCACGTGTTAAACAAGTACCAGGAACAAAGGCCCCACACAATAAACCAGACATGCTATCTTGGTGGAAGTTCAGTACACAGAACTATAAACAGAACTGTAATTGTGTTTTTAAAACATGGTAAACATAATAATAAAGGCCAGCAAAGAACTGACTACCTTGCTTAGGGAGGTCTGGGAAATTTGCCTGAAGAAGGAACAGCGGAGCCAGATCCTGTAGGAAAATAAGAATTTACAAAGTAGAAGTTTCTGATAGATTTTTTAAATGATGTTTTTTAAATTGCAAAAGCACTGTGTACTTATAGTGGGAATTTTAATGAGGACAGATGGACAAGCCATCTCACTCCCTCACCACTCCCCCACGTTCTTGAGAGCCACGCCTCAGAGCACTGCCTTTGCAGCTGTATCTAGAGCATCACTCACTCCCTCACCACTCCCCCACATTCTTGAGAGCCACGCCTCAGAGCACTACCTTTGCTAGCTGTATCTAGAGCATCGCTCTAGAATTCTTCAGCCATATGTAAGCACATTTTCTCAGCAGGGGCTGTAAATTTAGAATTTTCTAATTTGTTCATTTGATCTGGAATTATTAGCTGGCATCATTTAATAAAGACAGTCTTTCTTTTATCAAGCAGATGAACTACAGTTTATTTTTAAAAGATAGTAAATAATTATTTCCTCTGGTTACCAATTTTTAAGTCAAGGAGTATCTATCCTCCTCCTCCTCCTCCTCCTCCTCCTCCTCCTCCTCCTCCTCCTCTTCTCCTCCTTCTCCTTCTCCTTCTTCTCCTCCTCCTTTTTTCTTCTTCTTCTTCCCTCCTCTTCCTCCTCCTCCTTCTTCTCCTTCTTCCTCTCTCTCTCTCTCTCTCTCTCTCTCTCTCTCTCTCTCTCTCACTCTCTGTCTCTTTCCAGTGTCATTATGCAGTCCAGACTGGCCTTGAACTTGAGATCCTCCTGCCTCAGCCTCCCAAGTGCTAGTATTGCTGGGATACACCATCATGCTAGATGCTTTTCTGTTATTTTTAGAATCACTATGGATGATATATTTTTATTAACCCAATATTTTTTCAATTAATTGCAGTTATTTTTTCTGTTTGATGCTCAGGATGTCCCAAGTTTGGCTGGTAGGAGCTTGTATAAGTTGGCTTCTATATCTTTTTGACAAGCCTTAAACATTCTTGTTTTCATACTTTGTCTCATCTTGTACTGTTTTTCCCTGGCTTTAAATCATTTATTTATTCAAGTCTATTCCCTTTCAGGAGAAAATAACACATAGGAACTCAGGTTTGGGTGCTGCATGAGCGCAGAGCTATTAGAACATCATTTTTTTTTCTGGGCCTATTAAATGAATGCCTGCAGCCGTAGCCCTGTGGCATCCAATCCCGTCAGATCTCGGAAGCTAAGCAGGGTCGGAACTGGTTAGTACCTGGATGGGAGACCGCCTGGGAACACCAGAAGCTGTAGGCTTGGGAGAAGGACCTGGCAACCCCCTCCCCAAAAAATCAATCTGCCATTGAAAACCCTATGAACAGCAGAGAAGCACTGACAATAGTGTTTCCCCTGTTGTACAGAGGGTCGCTATGAGTTGGATACCGACTCGACTGCACCTAACAACAACAACAACATTAAATGAATAGAACTAGAAAATATATTTGTTTAATAAAACCATGAGTTTGTACTAATATTCATAATTGAAATTTAATATTACAGAGTTTATGCTTAACACCTCAATTCACATTTTCATCTTAAACTGGATATCTTATTTGCTTATAGCATGTCATCATCTCTCCATATCCTTAGGATCTGTATTCATGCATTTAACCAACTGTAGATTGACAATATTTGAAAAACAAAATTGCTTCTGTAATGAACAAGTACCGATGTTTTTCTTGTCATATTCCCTAAGCAATATGTTATAACAACTATTTCTATAGCATTTCCAGTCTGCTATATATTATCAGGAATCTAGACATGCTTTAAAGTATATGAAAGTATGTGAGTAGATTTTTATTATTTTTCTTTGCTGTGTATAGGTTATATATAAATACTAGTTCATTTTATATAAGGGACTGAGCATCTTTGGATATTGGAATCACCAATCCCCTTCAGATACCAAGTAACAACTGTACAAGTTATATATCTGCATTATCTTATAATGTATACTAAACAATGTTATAATTACTCTATGAATATTAACAGTGAAATGACTGAATGAGGTTTAAGATTTCTTTGCTGTTCTCTTTGTCCCAGAGGATGTATATAGTTGGAGGATCATGTGCAAAAGTCATGAAGTCTTTTCTCTCTGTGTTAATGTTACAATTTTAATCTATAAACTGTTATTTGTTTCAGTTTATTTTCAATTTTATGTCCTTAGAATTTTTAAATTTTTGAACTACGTTGTTTGTTGTTAGGTGCTGTCAAGTTGGGTCCAACTCATAGCAACTCTAGGTACAATAGAAGGAAACACTCCCAAAACTGTGCCATGCCCAGCACTATGCAAGTGCTCCTCTGCTATTGGCTGATTGATTCTAGATTGTTTCAGGAGTGGGATGCGAAGTCCTTCTCCCATTTTCATGGCACTGGAGATCAAAACCAGGGCCTCAGAGAGCGTAGAGCAGCACTCTAGCAACTGAGTTAATCCCCAGCCCTTGACCTATGTAAAGGGCTAACATTGTTTAAAAGTTACAGCCACACAAAAGATGCACTCACAGAAGTCTGTATCCTTCCACCCAATCCTCTCAGCCTATAGAGGAGGTATCATTGTATTTTTAGTTTCTAATTTATCTTTTCAGTGTTTCTTTTTATAAAAATAGTACATATTTCTCATTGGTTTTGATGCAAAAGGTAATATATCATAAATAGTATCCAAAGTCTTACTTTTCTGCTTGATAAAATATTCAGAAAATCATTCCAAATATGTATATAAATGTTCCTTTTTTAAAATTCTTTTCGGGACTGTATAGTAATTTACTGTGTTGTTGTTGTTGTGAGGTGCTATCAAGTCAGGTCCGACTCATAGTGACCCTCAGAGAGTTTTCAATGGCTGTTTTGGGAGTGGATTGCCAGGTCCTTCTCCTGGCTCCTCAGAGAGTGTGGAGCAGCATTCTACCAACTGAGCTAAAGCCCAGCTAGTTTACTGTAAACTAGTTTATTTAATCATTCACTGAATCATATACAATGAGTTGTTTTCAATCTTCCTGCTGTCAGAAATAATACCAAAATCAGTATGTTTTCCAATTTTGGAGGCATATCTTCAGTGTAGATTCTTAGAAGTATGACTTCTGGGTCAAAGAGTTAGTGCATGTTTAATATTGTTAAATGCTGTAAAATTTCCTTTCATGGGGGTTGGATATTTTTCCATTCTACTAGCAAGATATGAGAGTGATGGTTTTGTTGCGAATAATCTCTCTAAACTCTTGGAATTATGCCAATCCAAGAGATAAGAAATGGCCTTTCTGTGTATTTTAAATATGCATTCCCTTTTTTATGAGTGAGGTTGAGCATATTTTTATATGTGCAAGGACCTCTGTCTTTCTCCTGTGAACTACTTATTTATGTCTTTTGCTCATTTAATCTCTACTTTTAAGTTTATAATGTAGTAACATAATTAGCCTTTGATGATGTAAGTTGCAAATATTTTTCATCATCATTTCTTTTGAGTTTTGACTCCTTATGGTGTTTTTGTCATGAAAAACTTTTAAAAAGATGAAGTAGTTAAATATATCAGTCTTTTAATACTTCTGCATCATGAGTCATAGGAAAAAGGTTCTTACCACTCCCAGGTTAAAAGGAATTTGCCTATGTTCCTTTTTAAGCTTTCCATGGTTGAATTTTTCACTTTTAAATTTCTGATGCATTTGGAGTTTATTTTGGCGGACAGTGTGAGGTATGGACACCATTTTTATCATTTTCCAAATGTCTATCCAACTGTGCCAAAGCTATTTATGGCAATGCCCATCTTTTCTTCTGGGATTTGAATTATCCCCCATCCCTACACCAAATTTCCATGTGTACACAGTCCTGTTTCTGGGCTTCCATTTCCATTTCCACTTGTTTTGTCTATCTATGTACCAACAACACAGTCTTGATTCTACATTGAATCATGTGTCTTCACTTGTCCCCGTGGACCCATTGCCTGGCTTCTATGCTCTGTCCTCAGCCCTGGGAAGATGGCCTAAAAAACTATAGCCAGTGCCTTGACTTTTTTTTTTTTTTTTTTTTTGGTCGGGGGGTGTTGGCCATTGGGAAGCTCTTGTGGCTGTGAGAATAAGGAAAGAAAATAAGCCTTTAGTACTTAATTCACCTGGCTTCTTCCTACAGGGTCTCCTTGACTGTCCCACTTGACAGAAGGTCAGTGGTCTTTCCCAGGCAACCCTCCCTAATCAATCCCTTCTAGGTTCGGCTTGCCATTCCCTCCTCTCACATCTTTGGGCCCCATTTGGTGGTCAGCAACTCAACAATAACCAGGGAAGCTGCTTCATTCCTTGTGATTTGCCTGTGACCTGTCCCCACCTTTGTAAATAGTTCCATTATTAAATTGTTTAGTTATTTTAATTTGAAGTATCATATGTCTTCTGCTGCACCCCAAAAAATACATACAGCCTGTATTTTCTCATAGCTATTTATCCATCCAGCTACTGCCTATTGATCTATATATCTATTTATCTATCATCTATCTATCTCTGTTAAACTCATGTTACCCTCATTGCTCCACTTTTTAGGGCTTTCCTGGCTACTCTTGTTTTTTGTTTATATGATCCTTAAAATCAACTTGACAAACTCCATTAAAAAGTGGAGTTGGTACTTGTTAACTTAGCATTCAATGATATGTTATTCTGGGGAGAATTCATATCTTTGTGATGCTGAGTTATTCTTTCCAAGACCTTAGTTTATCCTGACATTTCTTCAACTTAACACTTATGTTGTTAAAGAAATTTAAGTTTCTCTCATATAAGTTTGCACATGTCATACCAAGTGTAATTTTAGGCATTTTTTTGTTTTTGGAATTATTCATGGGGCCTTGCCCTCCATTGTGTCTTCTAACTGGTTTTGTTATGTGAAAGCTCTTGTGAACATGTTGATTTTTTGCATGTTACTTTTATAATCTTCCATCTTACTAAGTCACTTTTTAAAGTTTAATTAGGTTTTTCATAGATTTTGGGGGTTTATTAGTAATAAATAAAACTTAGCAATAAAACTTTTAACAGTTTTATTGAGCTATAATTCACGGAACATACAATTTACCCATTTAAAATATACATTTCAATTTTAAAGCATATTTAGAGTTTTGAAATCAGCACCACAATCTAATTTTAGAATGTTTTCTTAGCCTTTAAAAGAAACTTTAGACCCAGTGCATTTCCCCTTACCCCAGACCCACAGCTAGTCCTAAGAAATCACTAATCTACTACCCATCTCTCTAGCTTCTCCTATTCTGGATACCTGCCATTCAAATGGAATCATATAACATATGATCTTCTGTGACTGGTTTCTTTTACTTAGCATACCACATTAAGGTTTGTGTATGTTGTAGCACATATCAGTAATTCATTATATTTGTTGTTGCAGAATAATATCCCATTGTAGAGATATTACATGTTCTATTTACACATATGTGAATTAATGGACACTTGGTTTGTTCAACTTTGGGGATATTGTGAATAAAACTACTATGAACATTTATTTACATGTTTTTGTGTGGACATATGGTTCCATTTGTCTTAAGTATATCTGGAGTACTATTTCTTGATTTTATGGTAACTCTAGATCCAACACTTTGAGAAACTAGAAAAATGTTTTCCTAAGTGGCTGCACCATTTTACATGCCTGCCAACAATATGTGAGGGGTCCAATTTCTCCATATCCTCACCAATATTTGCTATTGTCTGTATTTTTAATAATAGCTATTCTAATGCCTATGAACTGATATCTCATTGTGTTATGACTTGCATTTCCTAATGAGTAATGATTCTGAGAATCTTTTCATATGCTTACTAGCCATTGCTATGTCTTTTTTTGAGAAATGTCTATTTGAATTTTTATCCATTTTCAAAATTTGGTTACTTCTTATTCATTAGTAAGGGTTCTTTAAATATTCTGGATAATACACTCTTATCAGATACATTATTTCAAGTATTTTATCCCATTCTGTATATTGTCTTTTCTTTATTAATGGTAACTTTCACAACATTTTTAAAAATTTTGATATCACAAACATATTTTAGTCAGGCATGGTGGCACAAGTCTGTAAGCCCAGAACTTAGGAGATGGAGGCAGGAGGATTGAAAATTCAAGGGCAGTCTTGACTATATAATATGACTCTGTCTCAAAACAAAATATTTAAATTTTTATAAAAGACATTTTTATTGACTCTATTGACTTTATAAGACATTCTTATAGACTCTTTTGTTCTTAGAGTATCTCTGAAAAGATTTTGGGTTGTTTTTCCTTTTTGTGGTTCCTTTATTGGATTTTCGTGGACCAGTGATCTTTTAGGGAGAGGTGGGTACACAGGTAAGGGCGCATACTTACTAGCATTCTTAGCTCAAGATCATCATGCTTCTCTGAAAACATGAAGTGAAATTTACTTGATAATAGTACTTCCTTCCTTCTTTCTTTTCGAATGGTATTCTGCCAACTATGTTGTTTTAGTAGGCTCTTGTCATAAGTTACTTCCTTTTTAACCTCATTGTCAAAACTCCATAAGTACCTCTGAAGATACAGGAAAACAAATCCAGTTTCTCCTTTACTTTCTCAACACAAAATACCTCTGTGACCTCTTCCATGATCAGTTAAATCATCAGCTTACACATCATCAAATTAACCTTTCATCTGTCTCTCTTCCCTAAGTTCAGAGCATAAGGCTGAGAGTCCCAGTCCTCTAATCATACCTAGATCTTGCCTGTAACCAGCCTCTAGCCTGATGCTACTCTGGGGGTGTCAGTCACCAGCCAACTCACTAGGATACAGAAAGGCACATATTGTTTTGAATATTGCATGAGTTATAAGAGGTGTATGCCAGGAAATTTGGACAAAGATCAAATAAATATTTCACTATGTTACAATGCCACCTTCACCTTCCAATATACGTCCCCAACATTTCCTAAACTGCCTCATCCATTCTTGTGCAATTCTTAAGCCCCTCCCCGCTTTTGTCGACCCAGTAGCCAGTGCTTTGACGCACCACATCTACCTATTCTGTGTGTCTTCATGGAAACTAGAACATTCTCCTTCAAGCTGAACCATTCTTGAGCCATACCCAACCACCACTAGGGCTCCACCAGACTTAGTTTTCTGTTTGTTTCCAACCAGACTCTGCACCTTGAAGGAGACTCTAAATAAGGCATAGAAGACATACATACACACACACACACACACACACACACACACACACACATATAATATTATACATATATACCAATATTATAATATTATACCAACATTGGTATATACCAATATTATATCATAAACCAATATTATATATATATATTATATATATATCACAGTTTTTGCATTTTATACAGATAGTTTTATTTAACCTCTCTCTCTCTCTCTCTCTCTCTCTCTCTCTCTCACACACACACACACACATTTTTATGGATTTTTAGAAGATGCATGGAGATGTTCTAACATAGGCAGCCACTAATCACTCTACAGGAATTTGGAATTAACATGGGTCTCTTCAATTTTGCCTAAATATATGTTTTTTAAACAGGTAAATTATCACCTCTTTGTAGGTAGCATTTCTGCCCTATTTATCTGATTCAACCAGTCACTCTGTCAAACTGGTACAGTTTTCAACCACAATATTTTTGTGGAGACAGGACAACTCACTGACCCCGTTTCAAAACAGAAAATCTCCTTAGGGCATTCCTAGAAATAAATCTCTTCCTTTGCCCTTTCAACTCTTCTCAATTTAATGTGATTTGGATCCTTTTCAAGAAGGGCAGTGTCTGCCCACAGAGTACTAATCACCAATCATCACTGCTCTGGATTGGATCCTCTCTCGGAAATACTAATGCCCTTGCTTATCATGCTTGGTGCACATAAGAGCTTGGCAATCAGTTGCTTCATGGTTTTGTCTGGTTCCTGAAATGAGCATTAAGTAGAGACTAGATTAATTCAAATAATCTGGAAATGTAAAGAGTTATTTCCTGACAAGGGGCTCTACGGTGGCGTCTCATCTTTCAGAGCCTTCATATAGTGTTCTCACCCCTGAGCCTCCCCTGTAAGCCATTATTCCTATTTATAAAAACAGGTATGTGAGGACATCCAGCACTATGGCTTTTGATGGTTCCCCTGCTGCACATGCAGGGGAAAAGGGAACTTTTCTGTCACTGTCTGAAGGTTTGATATTTGAATCTATACAATAAACTGACAATAGATTACTAAGAGAAAAGGCTTACAAATTTAGTGTGCATATGCATGACAGCATCCCAAGAATGAAAATCCAATAATTACTGAGATGTAGAAGTTTATCTACTCTCCTCGCAGGGGAGAGGAAAGTTGGGGGACAAAGGCAATTTTGACAGAAGAGCAAATGATTTTTAGAAGAGATAAATGCTCCCCCCCCAAAAAAAAAAATCAAAACAGGCAATAGCCTAGTACAGAGTTAGTGTGGGCTCTAGTATGGCATCAACTTTAGTCTACTACTGAATTAATCTCTGTTTGATGAGATTATAGGGAGGAGGCTCATGACCATTGCATTACTTCTAGAAAATCTTCCGTTAGTCAGTTAAGGGGATTTCAGAGAAAGTCCTACCTGGTGCTTCAGGAGACAGTGATGGGAAAGAGACAGAGGGTAGAAGAAGTTCAGAGAGGCTGATGTTAGCTCAAAGTGTAATCAGGTAATCATGTTTTAGGTCTGCTGCTTTAAATGAGGTTTAAGGAACAGAAATGGTGCTGGGTGCCATGGCACATGTCTGTAAACCCAGGAATTTGAGAAGTGGATGCAGGAGGACTGCAAGTTTAAGGACAGAGGCAGCCTGCATAACTTACTGAGACCCTATCTCAGGATTCAAAAGAAAAAAAGGGGGGAGGGGAGTGGGGCTGGTACATCTCAGTGGAAAAACTCTTGCAAAGAATGCACAAGGCCCTGGGGTCAGCCCCCCAGTACCAATCAATCAATCAATAAAAGAAATGGATGAAGGAAAAGTGGGTTATTTATAGTTAGGCTAAACTGGGACGAGAAAAACAGTTCTAAATATCTTCTTTAGCTTTTTGGTTGTGGTCCCCCATCTTTTATAAGAAAGATAAAACCAAAAGCTGAAATAAGGGCTGAAACCCAGGTAATATGTAGATTTAGCTGCTAGCTAGTATTATCTTAAACTGGAAAAGAATTTCCCCCACCTGGCATTGACATTTTAGGCTCTCAGCACAGCATCTCCTGCTGAATTTTCCTTTCCCCCAGAGTCTGTGTGCATTTCTGCTAAGATCTATTATATTTATTATATTTATATGATAACAAAAGTATTCAGCACTTCAAAGAAACATACATTGAGGTAGTGTATTAGTCAGCTGGCACATCACTATGACAGAGAAACTGACTGACCCAAACTTAGAGGAAGAAATATTTCTTGGGGGCTCACAGTTAGAGAATTTAAGTCTGCAAGTGTGGAAGTCATGGCAGCAGGACTGGCATGGCAGGGCCCATGGCACAGAATCTCACATCTTCATGATCAGGAAGTAGCAGAGAGCAACCAGAACTGGGGCTCCAGGTAAAAATCTTCAAAGTCACACCCCCAGGGAGCTGCTTTTGCAAAGCTGGAATATCACCTCCCAAAGTTCCACAGCCTCAGCAAACAGCCTCACCTGCTGGGGACCAAACATTCAAACATATGGCCTTTGGGGAACATTTAGATCCAAATCATAACAGGTAACATATTCTGAGCTCCAACATATGCAAAATAAAGTCTCAATTTCTCAGCATAGGGCTGCAAGATCTGGGCTGTGATTACCAATAAGCCTCTTCTCCCCATATACCAGTGCTCTTTCCAAAATAGCTGGATCTTCATTACCATAGTTCCCTGTCACCCTCTCTTTTCAAGTACTAGTGAGCATCTCTTTAGTTAGTTTAAATGAATCCATGCCTAATCTGCCAGTCAGATAGACTGTCTATAAACTCTGTGCTATTTGCTCAACCCCTGTGCTTTCCTACAGTAGTTCTGAGAATATTGCATCACCAGGAGAGAGACAGAAAGAGACAGGGAGTGGGAGAAGGTCAAAGAGGCTGTTTCTTTAGCTCAAATTGTAACAGACAACAGGGTTCTGCCGCAGACCAGCTGCAGCCTAAGATCTAGGGGTTCCTGAAGGCAGATGAGGAGTTGGTGATGGGTAACAGACACAGCAGCTCGGAGGCAGTGTGACCTAGTTCCAATTTTATTTTCCAGATAGCCCAGCCTTATATACTAAATTACAATTCACTAAATCTTATGAAAGGTCAGAAAAAAGACAAGGAAGTTGATATCATTGATGGATTACATCAAGGTTTTGTCAATAATCTCTTGATTAAATTATCACATGAGTGTTAGGTGGTGATCAAAGTAAGAGATGAACTCAGAGACAAATTGTGTTTTACTTCAAAGAGATAAACCAAGCCGACATGAGCACTTACATCTCCTGTGTCTAATTCAATTAACTATTCTTAACTTTATGCAGGAATTAGGGACTGTTAACTGTTACCTGTGTGTCACCCCACTGAGTCCATTTGTTATGACAAATGGGTGCCTTATCTTATCCCAATGATTTGTTTACTGTAGAGCTGTCGGTACAAAGGCTTTTGTTTGTGTTGACTTAAGGAATTTATGCTGTTGGAAGTCATTCAGGAATTTCTCTAAGAAAGCCTGCTAGGGAGGCTTGTCAACTCCCAATCTGAATCAGCACTGCTCATAGAGCCAGAAGATTATATATTTATATAAGAAAAGATGAGGCTCCAAGTCCCTTTCCATGAAGAGACCTTCTTTTTGGAGGTACTATTCCCTTTTCAGAAGACTTTCCCACCGAGGCTAGGAGATACTCTTCCCCTTTTTGTGGACTTTCCCTCCGATGCCTTTTAAAAGGTATTCTTCCTCATGTGGGGACTCTGTTTACCCATCATGAGTGGACCTGGGCATGGCAGGATTCTAAGTCTGATGCTTTAAATGAAGTTTAAGAAACAGAAATGGGTGAAGGAAACAGAAATGAGTGCTGTGTTTTTGTGTTCATGTGTATTTTCCTGTCTTCTCCTTTATGCTACCAGTCCTTTGAGAGCAAGAGCCAACAATTCATTAATTTCTATAACCCCAGGGCTACGACAGTACCTGGCAGATGGAAGGTACTCAGTAAATGTCTGAATGAGTGTTTGCATGTTGAATCTAACAGTCAAAACCCTAGCCGTGTTTAAACTCCAGCCTGATTATGATGCCAAGTTGCCCTTCTGGTTGTGTTTT